>JAODGE020005579.1:0-12244 GCA_027574965.2 Ecitophya simulans
ACCGCCGGTCGAGACGCGCGCACGCGCACAAGCGGCAAACACCTTTCTTTCGCCGACGTCGCGCGAACGCAATTACGCCCGTCGCGTCGGCATATTTCCAAGCGGAAGCGACGCCGAGCGCGCCGGGCATCGATCGCCGCGCGCGCGCGACCCTTCGCGGGGGCGCGCAATATCCGACGGCGGGATTAGCGCGGCGAGTTAATGAGTCGTGCGAGTAAGCCGGGATCAGCGCGCATGATAGTGCGCCGCCGCCCGGCGCGTCCGGCGCGATGCGTCGCTCAAATATTCACGCGTCGCGCGCGCCCTCTTCGGGCGAGACGGCGCAGGTAGACGCGCGTCGCCGCCGCCGCCGCCGCCGCCGAATGTAATCGCCGAGATCCGACCAGATTGAGTCGTAAGGATCGCGCCGAAGTGCCACTAAAGGCGAACGGTCTTTAGAAGCCGATGTAAACGAGATGTTTACAACAATAGCGCCGCTCTCGAACGAGCGTGCCGGGAATCGCAAGACAAGCGAAAAGCCCGCCCGGCCGTTTACGAGCGCGCCGCCCCCCTCCCGCGGCGGTGGCGGCGGCGAACCGAACGCGCTTTTTATGCTCGTCCGCCACCCCCTCTATCGACTTACCGTCAGATGCTGGAACAGCCACGCTCGGAGTATGTTCGTGGCGACTTTCGGGAAGATGCCGCGCTTTTTTTGGTTCTTCTTTCCGTTGGTGTCGTCGTCCTCTTCGCCCGTGCCCTCGCCGCTGCCGATGCTCGCGTTACTCGCGTCACCTGCGGATGCAATCAAGGACGCTAATTAAAATCCCTCGCGCTGAAAGGACCGCACGCGACGCGCGCCCGCCGACAATGGCGGCCGTCGGCCAGGGGGAGCCGCGGTCGGATTAAAGGGGGCGCTTTTGTGTCCGCCGCAAGCCGCACCACAATGCGCGCACTTCACGCGTGCGCCGCGAATCAACAAACACGCGGAATAAAACAACAGAAGAACACAAACGCGACGATGTCCGTCTCGACCCAAAAACAGAGAGAGAGAAGGGGGAGAAAGTGAAGTGTGCGAAATCACATTTTCGTCGCGCGCCGATTGTTGCTTTGTGCGGCGTTTACGCGCGCATAAAAGGTTTAGCCCCCGCATCTCCGACGCCATCTTCATAATTAGGGCGTTGGAGTATTCCCGGCCGAGATAAGCGCGGCCACCTTCACCGACGAGAAAGTGACAGAGAGAGAGCGACGGAGAGAGGTTTTACGAGACGCCCAACGTCTTTGGGGCGCTCGTAAAACGAGTGTAAAAGTGTCGTCCTCGCGCGCTCCTAATAGATTCCTAATGGCGACGACGACGCCCCCTGCACAACAGGTCTCCGAAGCCCGATGCGCCGCCGCCGCCGCCGCCGCCGGCCGCGCGGAATGTTGCCGCGCCAGCGCTCCAGGTGATGTGCGCGCACGTTCATAATGGGCGACCAGGCTTCGCGCGCGCATATATCACGAGCGGATGGACTAATGACGGGTCACGTCACTCATCCAATCGCTGCGAGCCGGCTCATAAAAATATTACAAGTTCGCCTTCTCGCGCGCTTCGCGGGATTCCGATCTGACGTCTACATTCCGCCGGACCGCGAGAAGAAGAAGAAGACGGTCCGAGCCGACGGACGCGACGTCCGAAAACGCGCCGCGACGAAGAACGCAAGAGCGAACGAAAGAAAGAAAAAAAAAACCTAACGCCACTCTATCGAGATTGCGTCGAGATGCGGACGCTGGACGGCGGTGGTTTCGTGCTCGCGTCGGATGGCCAAGCGATAGATAAACGATGAGCCGCCGCCGGCGGCCAAATGCGCGATAATAAAGCGCCATTACCATATTTACATAAATTATAATAATTCACATTATGTTGCGTCGCGGCGGCGGCGCGCGCGGTCGCTCCGATCGAGGTATAATTTCCGTAATGGTCGCGCATCTTCGTTTTTTGCGGCGCGCGGCGCGAAACAATGCAGAGGCGCCCAACAAAAACGCGGACGAGCGAACAAAAGCCACGGTCGCTAACGATCGGCCGAACGCGGCGCGCGCGAAAAACGCGAATCGCGATCGGGGCGCGGCCGACAGTCGACGCGGGGTTGGCGCGCACCGCGGCGCAATGACCCGACGCCTCGCTAGACGCAACAACAAATTCTTCGGCGCGCCGTGCGGCGTCGCGACGCGCCGCATAATTCATGCGCTAAACCGCGCGCGCACATCTCGCGCTAACAAGCGGCGCGCGCGAGTGTCGATTTGTGTTTGTTGCGTTCGGCCGTCACGTGCATCTAATTATACGTCGGCGTCGGCGTCGCCGTCGTCGAAACTAGATATCGGCGGGCAGGGAGCGCTTCCTCGCAATGAAACGTGCGTTAAACGCTCGCGCTCGTAAATCGCGCCCGGAACCGCGAGCCGCCGGTCGAAAGTCGCAGGCGCGCATCGTTAACGACGCGTTTTATGCTGTCGCGCGACGGACGGCGGCGGAGATGGCGCTGCGCCAAGGCGTCGCGTCGCCAATTAATCGCGCGCCGACAATGCTCGCATAACGACGCAACGAATCGCGCATTGTGCGCGCGGAACGTGGAAGGACCCGTCATCCGCAGGCGCGCTCGACGGGAGGGCATCGGCATGCCGCGCGGCGGGCCCTTCGGCGCGCGCCCGAGACCTTGGCGGACGCGAGCGCGGCCGGGCATTGTGCGCGCGCGAGGCAACAATTACGGGTCCATGGGAACCAATTACGGATCGGGTGATGGATGACCCAATCAGGGTGTGCGCCGTGCCCGACGGACGCGACGCGGTGGTACGGCACCGGGTCGCGCGAATGACTGGCGTCGGCGCGCGTATCGAACGCGCGGACGCTTGCGCCGTGCGGCGCTCTGTTGCCATGGCCGTGAGGCGGGAATGCGGCTGTTGCCGGGGCAACCGGCCCCACCACGCGCGCGCGCGCGCCCGGCAATTTCGCGCGTCGCAAATTGTTATTTCGACGCTCTCGCCGCCGACTTACCGGGACTGCCGAGGAAGACGGTGGAATACAAGACGCCGCCTCTTCTGGCCGCCTCGCTCGCCGCCCGTGCGTCCGGAGGCGACGACCATTCTCTTCGCGGACACCATTTACCTGCAAGACAAGAACGCATCCGCGATGAGAGCACCAAACTTCGACTGCCAAGCCGTTCCGATTACGCCGACGGAACGTGGACGCGTGCGGCAGCGGGACGGAGGGGGGACGAGGGGGGGGAATATCAATGCGCGCTGGCGAAAAAAAGTTGTTCCGCATCACAATGAGAAATCCGACATCTTTTTACCGCGCGCGTCTGGCCCCGGAATATTGCGTTTACCGACCACCCGTTGAGCGCGCGCGCGCCCTGGAAATAACATAATCCGGCGGAACGATAATGAAACTGCGCCGCCGTCAAATTGAACGGCACTGTTATTGCCCCGTACCCGTGGCGAACGGCGAACGCACGCACACGCGCGCGCACGTCCCCGAGCCAGTCGTTTTTCCAGCGTCGAACGAAAAACGCCGCCGCCTTGCTCGGCGCAGGATGTGCGGCGAAGGTTGGCGGCGATCGTCATCTGTTTACCATCGATTACCAGTCGCCACCAGGCCATATCGAGGCCGCGCGCCGTCCTATAACAAACCCTCGCGCGTTCGTTTCGGGAGCGCTCACGCACGCGCTCACGCACACACACGCGCGCGCAGACACGCGGTGCGCTTGGCGGCTTGTGTGTTTATGAAGCGGGAGAGCGCGCCGCCAACGTACAACAAACACACTCGACTCCCGGCCTCTCCCGCACATTCTATTTCCTTCTCCCATTGCACTAATTCAATCAATAACATAACACTCCGCGCGCCGAGCACCCACACGCGCACTTAGCATATTCTCGCCGTGGCGCGCAACTAATAACACATCGCCGTCGGCGAGCACTTCGGGCGCGCATTACGCGCGCGTCCATAAACAATCGACGCCAATCCAAACATTTACCAATGCCCAAATTGACATAAACACGCATAAACATCGCGCGCCGCGCGTTCGCACTAATTACGCGCGCGACGACGCCGTTTCGCGCGCGCGCGCGCCGCCGCCGAAAAGAAGCGCGGAGGCGGAGAGCCGTCCGGCGCGTCGTTGGCGGCAGCCGGCGCGCGCCGTGGGGCGGCGGCGCACCAATCGGCGGCAGCCGCTGTCGAATTCCATTCGTAAATCAAAATTCTCTCGAGACGCGACCGGCGGAAAACCGCCCCCCAGGTTGACGTCCAATCGGCGGCACGTGCGTCTTCGCCGGATGACCTGCCGCAACGTCGATTTGTATATTATGTCTGCGTCCGTCGCGGTCGCAGTCGGCGCGCGTTGCCATGGCGACGCTCTTTGACGGCGCGCGCGATCGCAGACGCGCGAGCTGTAAATCACGCTCGCGGGCGTCGTGTATTTATTAACGACTACTTTACGGCCCCGCGCTCGCACGCACAATGCGCCTGCCCACGGCTAACGATGACACTTTTGTGTCGCGCCACATATGACCGGCGCAGTTGTGCGTGTGTGTGTGCGTTTTTTTTTATATCGCCGACGCGCGGCTTGCGTTTGACCACCCACAATCTCTCGGAGCCGCACGCGATTTCTACTTCTTAATTATCCGCGGACGAGGGCTTGTTATGACGCGGAAAAAACTCCGCGCGAGACGTCGATATAACTCTCGCGACGGCGGACGTCGCTTTATGAGCGCGATTGAATCGGAGCCCGGCATGCGCTTTTTCAACGACGCGCCGCGATCGCTCTATTTATCCGCGTCGTTTGTGCGCGCGGACAAATTAAACTCGGCAGCGACAAAGAGGTGCACCGCGCGCGCGGCGAGCTCTCATGCGCGACGTGCACGCCGGAATGCCTCGCCATTATAATTGCTAATCGCGCTCGGCGAGCCGACGTCGCGGATTATCCGAGGCAGCGTAATTGCCGCCGCCGCCGAGGGCGTGGGCGCGATTTGCGGCGAGGGCGGCGAGGGCGCGGTCCGCGGCGGCGGCGGCGTCCGTCAAAATCGAGAGAGGCGGGCGGCCGAAACGGATCCCCGAGGCGAGGCGGATACCGCCGTGCGCGCGCAACGCGCCGCCGCCGCCCGCGCGCCATCTTGCGCGCCGATCTCCCGATAAGCGGAACGGTAATTGTGAAATGCGCATCCGTGAAATTGGGTGAGTGACGTTGTGAAACACTCCGGATTCCCCCACACTGCACGAAACGACGCGCGCGCATCCCGAGCGTCGCTTAAGTTACCAAATCGTCTTGAGGTCGGCCGACGGGAGCTCGTAAAAATCGAGAGTGTGGGTGATATGCGACGTCCTCGCCGAAAAACGCACGCACGCTCGACAACCGACCCTCGAAAGCGCCGACCGCCGCGCATAATATAATAAAGTGGCGTTTTCCGTGATGGGCCCGGACGGGAAAATCGATATCCGACGTCGCAGCGCTCGCGCCCGGCCGCCGCCGCCCGCGCACCAGGAAACCCGCGCGCCGCGACGACGTCGCCACCGGCGGCGGCGGCCCCTCTATTTATATGCGCGCCGCATCAGCTGCCGCCAATTATATCGCATGATCGGGTCGTAAACTCGCGCGACTTACGAGCGCGCATAAAAACGGCATTTAATCGCCGCCGTCGTCCGTGATTCCGACGCGCGCGCGCACAACATTGTAGCGGCGCAGTTCGCGCGATAGATAATCGAGCGCTATCTTTCCGGCATCGGGCGTCGCGTCCACTCGCGGGGCTCTCGTTCGCTAATGCCGCAACTACACACATTACGCCGTCGCCGTAATTAAAGTTAATGCGCGCGCGCCGATTAATTATTCACTTTAATTGCGCGTCCAGACGCCGCGCGCCCGTCGCAACATCCACGAAATCGCGCCGAATCTCTCGGCTCAACCGGCGATCGTCCTTATCGCGTCGCGACGTTCGATTGTTGAATTAATATGCTAATAATCAGGTGCGGCGCGCGCGACCTGTGGCTTGTTACCGGCCGTCTGGAAGCGTAATCGTCGACGAAATGCGACGTGCGCAGCTGCGCGCGCTTCCGAGCAGCGCGACCACGCGAAATCGACATTAGCGTCGCAATTCCACCGACCGCCGCTAACGGACGCGCCGAACAATTAATCCACCGACAGCGTCGCGATAACGATCATCGTTAGACGATCGACAATCATCGCGAGCACCGAGAAGACGTCGGCGAGCGGTGCGCTCGCCGCGCAATTAAAGTTGCCTACGTTCGACCACCGCGCGCGCGCGCATTAAAAAGCCGCACTTGCGCGCGCATCACTGCACTTGTTACGCGCGTGTCGCTCGTCGGCGGATTATGCTAATGCGGGCGGCGACGTTTTGGAAGCGGGAACGAAAATAAAAATGTAAATCCCGAAAAGTTTCGTCGCGCGTCACTCATATTTATGCAGATCGCGACGTCGGCGATCGCGATTGCGCTCTCTAAACGCGTGTAATCGTGCGACGCGCGCGCGCGTGACCGATTAGCGCAATTAATAAATAATAAATTATTCGGCGCGCGGCGATTAATTCCGGCGGCCGGCGTCGCCGAAACTCGACGGCGGTCGGCGCTTATTAATGATAGATGCGACGCATAGGTGTAGATTATTTATGGGCGTGCGCGCGTCGAGGAGAAAACGCGCGCCGTAAGTGCGCATTATACGCATTACGCTAATAAACGCGGTGCGCCCGTGATTTGCGCGCGATGGGCGGCGAGAGAGGAGCGGCCGGACCGCCATGCAAATGAGTATAAATATCGGGCGTTGAGATAGCGCGCCTCTATATCATAATTAAACAGTGGCGTATTGATATAACCGTAATTTAGTGCCCGCTGACGCATGCGGCGTAGATTTAATCGCGGCGCGCGCGATTTTCGGGACGCACAAGCGACGAAGACACGAAGACGATTTGCGCGCGCATCCGCTCGGCTAATCGTCGATTTTCGAGCGAAAACAATAGATCGCGTGCGTCCGCCCGCACGACAAATTGACATTTAAATTACGAACCGCGGGCGCGCCCTCGCGGAGGCGGCGGCTCGAATTTTTAACGGGCACGAATTTCGAAGATCCACGTCATGCGATTCACCTGTTAGCGTCGATTCCCCGGCGAGCGCTTAAAAAAACGACCGCCGCCGCCGCCGCCGCTCGCGTGCGCGACCCCTAAACAGATTTTAATGCGCGCGCGCTCCACGCACGACTTTCCCCGGCGCGTCGATGGCGTTTTACGGCGCCGTCTTATTTTCGCGTCTTCGGCGTCCTCTCGTTTTTAATCTATCATAATAATAAAACGCCTTTACGACGCGCACGTTACGACCCTTATCGAAGAAGATCGGCCATAAAGTCGTTTAAATAAAATAACGCGCGCCAAGTTAAGAAATAACATGAGAAATCGTTAAAAAAAAAAGAAAGGCAGAATAACAGCGCGGAATCATAAACGGCGTACGGAGAAGAAGAAAAACAACGCAAACGCCCGCGCGCCTCGGGAATAGTTTAATCAACGCGCGCGCCCCGAAAACAATAACGCGCGTCGTGGGCGAAAATTCGACGCGGAATTAAACATTTAGCGCGCGCTGCACCGATGATTTACGACGCTTGTAATTCGCCGCAATGATTTCGCGGCCGCCGCCGCCGCCGCCGCCGTCGCGGTGGGCCCCGGTCGCGGCGCTCGAATTTCACGCCCCCGTCGGCGATTAAAATCCGAGAAGCGCGAGCGACATAAAATTTGCCCAAGATCGCGAGCGTGCGAACCTGCGCCGGGGGCCGCGCGCGTTGGTGTGCCGGGCACGTCACGCCCGCGACCGCAAATAGATTACGTGCTCGGGGGGAGGCAGGGCGCGGACGTGTCGCAATCATCCGACGCGCGCGACGCACATATTTATTATTTCGTTATCGGGCGCGCCCCCGCCCGTCGTTGCGAAAACCCCATCGCAATCGATTACGCCGCCAAATAAGCAACGTGTGTTCGTTCGACGATCGCGTCCGGCCGAACGCAAAGAAATGAACATCGGTCGACTTACGAGCTACTCAGTTGCGGATCAGGAGGGACGGAATCGATCGGATCGATCGGTAGTCGCTGTGCGCGAACCACTTACCCATGGCATCTGCAACGAAACAAACGAATGGCAATTAATTACGTGGCGGAGCGTCGGGCGAAAGGCGAGACGCGCGCGCGCACACCCACATTTCGCGCGAACTCATTTACTTTTTGCCGGCGGTCGATAAACGCGCGCGTCGCCGGCGACGACGACGGCGGCGGCGGCGACGGCGGCGTTTTTTCTCGCCGGCCATTCGGCGCGCCGCGTTTAATTAGACGCGCGCCTTTTTGCGCGCGCGCGCGGCGCGAAGGGTTGGAGCAGCGCAATTACCGATCTGTCGACCTGCGCACGCTCCCATACATAACAAATGAAGCGCCGAAGTTATTAACTTCTTTCGCACTGACCGAAACCGCGCGCGCGCCTCCATTCATATCTGGAGATGCAAATGAGTGCGGCGACTTCTTCGTCGTCTTCGCTTCCACTCGTCCGGCGACGCATTCCGTCGCATTAAGATTACAATGTGTAATGTGCGCCGTCGCTTTTCGCTTAATGGACAAAGTCCGATTTATGGATGTTTTTAAATTTCGTTCCTGCGCGCGCTAATCTTCATTTATTGCGGGGCGCGCTTCGGCCGAACGATAAATCGCGATTAAAGCGGCGGAGCGCGCGCAACTACAGCCGAAATCCACAAATCCCACGAAAATCCAGCCAAGTTTAATGCCGCGCCAGACGTCGCGCGGGGGGCCCGCAACGCACACGAACGCGCGATGCGACTTTCCCACCCCGCGATAAAAACCAAATTTAAAAAAAGAAGAAGAAGAAATGATGAGAGAGAAGCAGTTCGACCGAAATGAGCCGCGTAATATTCGCATCCACGCGTGCACTTTGCGCCGGCGTTAACGCACACGTAATAATTAGGAAGGCACCGCTAACGGCGCCATTATCGGCCCCCACTCCCGGAGGCGCACCGAACACCTTCTTCCTCCGACGCCGAAGAGGGCAAAAGAGACGGCGGCGGCGGCTTAGAAACGTTATTTTTTTTTTCGCAATATCATCAGACGACGACGAGGAGGACACGAACGCCGTCAGCGCTATCGGGTCGGTCGTTCCGAGCCCGCCTACCGAATTTCCTTTGCGACGCGCTGCGTACACGCTTTTCGGCGATCCTCGGCGTCGATGGCGCTAATTAGCGCACGATTGCAGCGCACAACGCGACGCGCGATCCATCAACGGAGGCGTCGCCCCCGAAGCGGGAGGTGTCGTCAGGTGGACGGTTCCCGTGCATGTCGACGTCGCGTTCGCCACCCCCGTCCGCCTTCGCGCTAAACGAGAGGAGGAACGTCGCACCTCTGCGGCGTCACGCGACGTTCGCCGCGAGGAAGATTAATCGCGAGACGAGCGCGCAATCGATAAATCTAACGATGCGCGTGGCGAAACGCGAACGCGCGCCGACGAAAATCCCGCCGCCCCTCGAGAAAGAAAGAGCGAGAGAGAGGAACGACGCGCATCATTGGCGCGTTATTGCCGGACGACCGCGATCGCCGTAAACTCGCCGGATTTTTCGCCG
The DNA here is from genome assembly GCA_027574965.2 of Ecitophya simulans. Classification (NCBI taxonomy): domain Eukaryota; kingdom Metazoa; phylum Arthropoda; class Insecta; order Coleoptera; family Staphylinidae; genus Ecitophya; species Ecitophya simulans. The sequence continues at coordinate 9,615 of JAODGE020005579.1, forward strand.
TCGCGCCTGAAACAACAGTCCGAGAAGCGCGCGCGCGCGCAACATCAAACATCCGCAAGATTTACGAACTGTTTGTTTGCGCTGCGCGTTCGGCGGCGCGCGCATAAAATCGCGTTTGATCTCGACGGCGGCGGCGCGCGCCACCCTCCGCCGCGACGATAAGGCGCCCGGGGGCCAGCGCCGCGTTATCTTTCGCCAATTTAAAACGTTCATTAGGACGCCGCCCGGCGAGGGACGCGTGATGAATCGCCGCCGCGACAAACAATAGAACATCGCCCGCCGCCCGCCGCTCCGATATCTTAATTAAAGTCGCCGATTTATTCCCTCGCCGCACCTTTTTTTTTGCCCGTCTTCCGAGGCGCGCGATAAGAGCCAAATTGGACGACTTAAAAAATAACGCGCGACGAACGCGCCACGAATGAATAAGTTATTAACCGAAAACAACGCGCCCGGACAAAACGCTCTCCGCTGGGGATGGCGACGACCGAGTGGGAATTCGCTCCTGACAATTTGCTTTTATCAAGCTGACAGACTAGCAAATGAAGCCGGCAAATAAAGAAACTACTCTCATTGTTCGAAGAGGCGGCGGAAAAGTCGAGATAAGGGCGCGGAAGTTGCCGTCGGAGGTGTTGCGCGCGCTCCTTTGATGACGATATCAATAATGAACATCTTCGCCCGGAAGCGTCGGAGCGCGGCGCGTCTTGCCGCCGCCGGGCGCGTCTCCTTATCGGCCGGGATGCCGTCTCGACGCCCGCGAATAATGCCCGTTCGACGACGCTCACCTCGCGCCGCGAACGTAACCCGATTCGGCGGCGCCCCCTCAATCAATGCGCTCCTCATTGCGCATGTATCTCGACGACGATTAATCAAAGTCGCGCCGTCGCCGCCGTCCCAGAGCGGCGCGGCGAAAAAAAAAGAAGAGAAAAAAGCACGAGACATCCGACAATGCGATCTCGATGTCGACGTCGTCGCTCTCAGCCCGCCCCTCGCCGTCCGCGCATAATTCACTAATGGTCGAGGCACTTGCTATCGGCGCGCTTCGCTTTGAATTTCAAATAAAACTCGTCCGAGGGTGTTTTTTACGAGCGGCGCGCCGCGAACGCCCTCGTTTCGCACGCACTCGGCGCGCCGCGATGGAAAACAACGTTAAACTGCGCCGAGAGGGTGGCGCGCCGCCGTTCGCGCGCAACAACGCGACGTTTCGCGCATTGTTGTTCCGTCGCGGTCCGGCAACTCGATTGTCGATAGGGGTCGCGAAGAGCCACTCGACGACGAGAGATTTCCTCGAGTGGCCGCGCGACGGGTGTCTGTTGCCGTCGGCGCCGCCGCCGCCGCCGCCGAGGGCACTCACGCGACGTCCTCGGCGATATCGAATCGCCGTCGTTTAGCATCGATTTGCGGCGGGCATTGAATTTTAATGACGCGCGTGTGCGCGCCCGGCGGGCCGACGCGACCGCAGCGCCGTCGAAAGGGCTCGCGAAGGCGTAAATCAAACGAACGGCGTTTCGTGCGGCTTGTTTGTTGCCATTTGCGGTGGCGCGCGCGCGCGAAGGCGAAGTCGACAGTCTGGAAAACCGCAAAACCGCCGCGTCATAACATGCGAGCGCACATGCCGCGCTCTTACAAATTTTCCGACGCTTTCGCATCCGGCGAGAGCGAGCGCGAGAGAGGGAAGGAGAGAAGCGCGCCTAATAACGCCGAAGGGGTGGCGCGCGCCGCGAGATTCTGCGGTTTTCCGGCCCGCCGAAGAAACGCGAAGCGACGTTTCCTTATTCCGCTTTCCGCCACGTCGCGCCGACTAAGGCAACGCACGCCACGCTTTTGTTTCGCGCTCGTTTTTAATTTTGGCATGAGCGAATATTGACGCTGATGCGTCCGGACGGCGCATTACCAAACCAGAAAAGGGGGTCAAGAGCGCCCCCCTCGCGCAGCACGCAACCACCAACTGCAAGCTGACACATGGGATAATTGTTAATGCGCTAATGCATTAATGCGTTATTGCATTACGTCGAGGCGAGCGGCGGCGCGGAGGACGCCGCCCCCAAAACTGCCGACGACAAATTCGATCAACTTCACTCCGCGCGCCACCCTCTCGCGCCCGCATCCGAACGAGGCGAAAAATATATACGCATAGAATGTAAAACAAACAAAAAACAATCTGTTCTCATTTGCGTGCGCACGCGCGTTCCTGTCAACAATGCCGCACTACAGCGTTTATCGCGCGCTCGACCGACCGCGCCGCATCTTATCGCGACGTTGATTGATTCGAACGCACCCTTTATCGCCGCCGGCGCGCGCAAGACGAGCCTGACCTCTGACCGCGCACCGCGCTCGAAAAGTCTTGAGATAATGCCGATCGAACGCGCCAGGGTGGATCGGTCTGCCGTGTCCATTACGCCAGCGGCAACGTCGCGACTTGCGCCGCTAATCGGATTATCATCTATGAGTCGTGCGTAATTAATGCCGTTATCGCGCTCTGGGTAATTTAACGTCACCCTCCGTCCGCGCGCGTTCGGCTCGCGTATCGCCGCCGGCGCGGAGGGTGATTTTACACCCGTTATCAATAGCGAACCCGCGGCTTAGAGGCGACGCGTCGAGTCATCCGAGAGCGGGATCGACGTCGAGTGCAA
>JAODGE020005585.1:0-11204 GCA_027574965.2 Ecitophya simulans
ACAACGCAGTTTCTCCATTTCGCTTCATCCATTATTATTTGGTTTCCGCACGGTTTTCTGGAACAAATTTCGTGTCATGTTTACGCCAGCGAATATGAATACGTTTCACATGGCTGTAAATGTATATCTTTTTTTTTAACTTTTCCTCTGCAAAATACTCGGCTGCAATGAAATTTTTAAAACTTACGTTTCAGATGTAAATTGCACTTTAACTTTACGACATTTTTCCTTGAAGTAAACTGCTTCAGTTTGCATCAAAGTGCACGAACATCAAACTGAAAATTAAAATCGCCTTTTTTGCTTCGTCGACGAAATATTTGATTGATTATCTTTTTTAAGGTTTTAGTTGGTTTTTCAACTTTAAATAGTAGATCGTCTAACGCCATAAGGGCATTTTAAACTGACATCCCAACATGTGTCGGGGACTTTTACTTCGATGTCGATCATAACTTATCATAGTTTACAACCCAGTTTCGTCGCTGAGGGATCTGATGATAATTGATCCGTTTCTAAATTCCAAAACTCACTTTATATTAATTTTATTTTTGAAATTGTACAAGAATAGTGGAGGCTAGATGTTTCCGCTTCTGTATATGAAACATTCGTTTCTCAGATGTTTGTGGTTCTTCACTACTGACACTTTTTCATTAGCAAAGTAACATATCGAGTTTTTTTTTATGCAAATCGAGTGTTGTAAGTCTTTTGGATGAAATTATATGGTTTGTCTCGACACTGGTAAAGCTTGATAGTTATATACTCGAAATGCATGTAGGGTTTACACTAAACACTGGCTTTATTTAGGGCCGATACTGTCAATTACTATTTTGAAATTAGCTCTGGCCGAAATGGGAATAGCTGTCAGTTAAGCAATAGTTATGCAATAATTAGTAGACACCAGGACAACTATACTCAATAACTTCGATTAAAGCTTTGAATGATTAAAATATCATATTCCGATACTGAATGGTCCAATTTACAAATTATTGAATAGCAGACAGCGCGATATAAAAGCCTGCAAATATTTTATTTGTTTTCAACGACAGGAAGCGATAAAATTGGACAAAAGCAGTTTTGATCAGAATTAAATTTGATAATGTAATAATTGAACTTCTGGAATTTTAATAATTTCACACAGAACGTCATAGAAAGCAAATTCTTTCCGGCAACTTTTTTTCCAAGACGAATCTATAATTCTTGTAACAGTTTGAAAACTCTGCTGCTCCGTGGCTTCCAAAGATGAAAGTTATTCATAGTCCAGATCAAAGCGTAGATTTAAATTACGACTTTCGTGCCACGCGTCACTCTCCTTGCCCATCAAGAAAAAATCCGCACGAAGCGTGCATAAAATAAAGGAACAATGTCCGCGGCGAAGTTCATCAGCGACACATTTGTTTGGAAACATTCAGCGATCGGAATTCTTATTTGCGTGCCTCGAACAAAGGCGAATCGGACAAAGTCATCGCAACGCAAACTCTTTTTTCTTTTCGCGTTTTGTTGGCATATCGGACGCGTTACGTTTGACCTCGACGTGCGAGGCGTAATTTCTATCGATTGATAGAAAAGTGCATAAGTCGTTGGAAATGTTTATTTCTAATTAAACAAAACAAATTGCCGCGCCTCGCGTAAAACGTTGTCTTGAAGACAACGTTACATGCATGTTACATTATCGCCGTGAGTGGTAATGTTTTGTGCTTTCAACGAGCCGAATAATCAATAGTACACTAGGGCAATACAACAATACGTATAATCAAATTGACATTGATGCGCAATGTCGCATATTCCCGCCCAGGTGAAAAAAATGCCGACAGGCAACCGCATAAAGGAAGAAACAACGTTGTCCGCGCTGAGTTTCAGTATTATTCAGACGTTCAACTGAATTATATATCAGCAAAACATCATTAGCTTTATACATACTGTATGAGCTATTTACTAATTTACGTTAAGCATATACCGACGTGCAGAATGGTAGTATATTAATCGATTTTCATTTGATCGCGAATGATGTCACATTTACCTAGATGGGCTCGACACACATTTATTTTCAGTACCCACGAGATGAATCGACGTGTTGCACACAAGGAGCATGTCACATGTGTTATATTTTACGTACGCAAACCGTCTCGTATTTTATGGTGATTGTTTCCAGCTTCCATCAGTCGCCCCTCACAACGCGGCTCTAAAAAGTAGTCGTCGGTAACACAATACTGAAATATAGCAGGTTGGAAAATAAACCGGGAAAGTTTCGCTTCATTTTTTTGCATTGTTTGTGAAGATTGTGCCAGGATATTGCTATTGAATGACGGGTACAAGAATTGTTTGGATAGATGATATTCTACGGCTGCGGTTAGATTTGTTTGCAACCGCGACGATGTCGACGCAACCGAAGAGTTCGCTCTGCGCCAGAGAATGAACGGATAACCGCTATTATCACGAAGGTCAGTCGGATGAGTACTAACTTTTTATTTTCTTTGCGTTTGCGGTCCATTACCGAGTTTACGCATTGTTGGGGAATAAGAGGATTGCCACGCTGCAAATATCTGCAAGGGCTATCACTTCTTGTACTGCAGACATCCCTTTAAATTCAAAAGTGTTTTTAATGTTTAAAAAAGTTTACCAAAAATTTACAAATGCTGTATTGAATTAAATTTGCATTACATATGTTTTTATTTGCTTGGTTTTGAAATTAATATTCAAAAAATGACGGAAAATTCTGCGGCGGTGTTTCTGATGTCAGTTTAACTGGCAATGTAAATCAATACCGATTCATTGTCATTAAATTACAGGCCAATAGGTAATCAAGATAACAAATCAAGATAACAGTTCGTATTGTATTGAATTACAATGATAAAGCATTGGATCAGATTCCCTCGTTGCAAATTATCGCGGCTATTCCCGGCACTCCATCCGATGTCAGCGGAAACTGTCTGCAAATCAATAACAGAATTACATAAATTACTTTGACACGGTGCGTTACCCTCTCTTCACCGCTTGGCTTCCTTCTCTTTCGGGCGCTCTAAGAAGTTCGAATGCGTCTAATTGATTTTTACTCCTTGGCTGACAGTGAGTATCATTTCCACCCGCTCAACCACGTCGAGCCAGATACATAAAATCACACGCATACTGCGAACATACATTTCTGACAATCTGCGCCGAAAAAAAAAGAAGGGAAAGCATCTTACTCGACAATCCCACTCCCATTCACGATGCCCACCTTAATGACGAATTTGTCATTTCTTCGCCACGCCCAACTCGGCCAATTCGCCATGCAGCAGTCGGCGGAACGAAGGAGCAGGAAAGCGACCACTGGCAATTTCTCCGAGTCGAACGAGACGGTGGTAATGAGCTAAAACGAGCGCACGTTTCGCCGACAAAATGGCAAAAACGACCTGCTCGGAATGTACGGATCCAGCATCACGAATGCAGTACGAGCGTCCCGTTCGCTCGCCGCGTGTGCGACGGTCGAAAGTGTAACTTTACGGTGCTCTAAAACGTCGCTGTTTTTTTTGTTTTGTTTTTGGAACATTAATGGACATGTTATGCGTAAACAGGGATGGCGATAGTCGAGTCCAGTGTCAAGGAAATTGGGATAAAGTGCCGAACGGCTAAAAATAGCTGGACGTGACTAAAATAGATGAGCACGTTGAGAATTCTTGAAACAGGCGCGCTGATAAGCGACTTATTTCAAACGGCGGCATGAAATTTTGTATAATATTTCTATTTTAAGAGTGCGACATTAAAAATGCGTTATTAAAAATATAACGAGGTATTTATACAAACATTTATAAGCATAATATTATAATGTCAATGAGCAAATTTTACACGTGGTTCAGATAACATTATGCTATTAAATTATTGTCAGTTTCTTATATATGGAGCTATGACTAAATGTAATTCGGATACCTATGTCAGTCGTATTTCATGACCAGTTACCAAATTACATCGCCCCATCTCGGAATCTAACAAGATTGCAGTTACTTTCGCAAAGTCATAAACCACCGGCAAGCGGCTGAAATTGGCGTAACGCGCGCAATCAATACGCCCGCCGGTGGCGAAGTAGCCGAAGAGCACGTCGAGGGGCAGAGCGGGGGCGAAAGCAGCCACGCCGCCGCCGGATCCTGATTGCCATTTGAACGCGCGACATAAACCATATCGAGATCGCACCGGAGTGCGCCCGAAAGTGTAATTTGCGCCATTGTCGGCGAGAAGAAATTCGCGCACGCCGTACATCTAAAATAAACGAATCGATCGAAAAGTGGTGGAGATTTATGACCGCAAAGATATTTTTGGATCGTGCGAAACGATCGCGCGCATTTGATTCGATTGAACTTTTGGTTAAAATAGATGAATACAAATGTACGTGCGCTGCACGGACAGCGAACTGCGATAAAGTGTGGCCAAAGTTGCGTTACTTATTCCAATCGAAACTGCCGACAAAAGAAAATGTTGCGTCATTGCGTTGGTATGGAAGGTCTTCGTGGACTGTTCATAATTAATTTTATTTACACCTGTGTTTATTAACTCTGTGCGCATTCACTGATCTAGGATAGAACAATATAATTGAAAAGAATGCAGATTTATCGTTTAATTGTTTGATCGATTATGTGTTCGACTTTTATGTTTCTCGAGTTATAAACAGAAGTTTTAACAGAAATTGAAATCTATTTTCTTCTCGTTAATTTGCCTAAAATGTTTTCAAATTCATTCTTTTCTAATATAATCAAACAAATCCTAAGTAAACGTTGTGCGTACCTACAAAACAAAATCGATATTTTCTTCATGCTCTAAGAGTATGCCATGTAAAAATAAACAAAGCCCTGCTTCCGTACCGCAGATTTATATTTGTAAGATTAATTGGCCGCGATTTGTATAGACGCGTGTAGCGCGTGATGTGTAATTTATAATCATAAATCTTGTGCGGCGCAGGATTTTTTCCAGTCAAAAAATTATTGGCATGCGATCGTTTTACATTAAAATAAAATGCTCTTAAACTAAATTAGTAAACCTTATTTAAAACTTATTTTGTTACAATAATGTTTACAGTTTGTTTAAAGTTAACTGTCCTTGTCAAAATAGAAACGCATATACTGCGTCTCGCTAGAAACAGAAAATAATTTCGATATTGACAGCTTAAATAAATTGTTTCCCCAATATATAGAAATGTGTATTTTAATACTTTCCAGTTACAATTAGCTTTATTTCAAAATTTATAACCACATCAAGGCGCTGTTCAAATTGCAGCTATATGAACATATTTAAAAATTCTTTAAACATTAATTTGGGTCTATTTCTTAGGTAGATTTTTTAACGTAATTGAAAGCCTCAATAAAAACAAATAAATTGAAGGGCATCCATCACTTTTGGATGTTTTGAAATCTATAACTATACTATTTTTTGATGTTTCATCTTGAATTAATCCAGAATCAGTTTGTGTTTATTTCTTAAATTTTTTTTAAAATGGTGGGAAATCTTCTACGCTACCCCCTGCTTTAGAACCGATGCCATAGTCTGAATTATCATCATTGTCACTTTCAAAACATGGAATATCAATGTTACCAAAATTGAACTGATTAGATTCAAAGAAAGATGATTTCTCATTGTCCTGTAACACCAACAAAAAACATACGATTACAATACTAAATATATTAGATATAATCAACTTACCCTCGGTTTATGGCCGAATAGCGAATTAATGCCCATATCTGTTGAGGGCATCGGCTGAAAATCATCTGAAAATTGTATGCTTTTATATTTTTTCGTGGTATTGAAAAAATTATTATCGTCCATTCTTCGTTTGCTATCCTCAAAACTCTTGGGTTCACAAACTGCAACATCTTGCAAGACGCGAACTTTCTGGCTTGGCGGTGGCTTCATCACGCTTTGGGGAATCGCAAAGACTTGTTCGTCTTTTTCAGTACTGTATTGTATTGCTAACACAAAACATTTGGAGAATAAATATACATTACGCAATCTTATCAGAGCAAAACAGTATTAACATGGTAAAATAAATGTTAAATTATTCTTAAAAAACACATACCAGTTTCAGTAATTTGCGGAACTTCTTCGACAATACTCTGTTGAGTCGACTTCATTTGTTGTACTTCCTGCACAGCTGGTTTTTTATAATTTAAAATACCTTCAGTCGGTGTGGATAATTGTATTGCCACATCTTCTTGGCCAATTTCTATGTTCTCTACTTTTTGAGAACTGATAAATTCCACTACAAAATGCATTAGTAAATAAACCTTAAAAGAAGCGCAATCGATAATGACAAAAAGTACTCAGTTGTCTTGTAACTTCTGCAGATTCCTTAGACCCTTTGTCCATTTCCTTCTTCAGCTGACAATATTTTTGCAACTTGAGCATAGTGGATGCAAATTCCACGATCTTTTTATTTAGATTCGAGCGGTGCCTTTCGCGAATTTTCGCCAATTGCATTTCACGACTCTCATACTGGACACTGGAAGCCTTAATGCTCGCTTCTAACTGCTCGGTATTTTCCAAGGCAGCTTTATATTTGGAATGCATTGTATGTAAAGATAGTACAGTTTCTTTAGCCTGCGCCATGTGCGCATTTTTAAATTCCATCTCGGCGTTATGTTTCTCGAAACTAGCTTGGTACCTTTGTTCCTTGCGTTCTATGTCATTTTCTAATTGAAGTGTCATTTTTTTGTGCAGCGTTGCTTTTTTCGGTGCATCCTCGCGTTCTGTATTTTCCTCTGCATTTTTTGCTTTGAGATAGCGATTATTCATGTTCGCAATTTCGAAGTCTTTTCCAGCCCCCTCTAGCTCATGATCTAGAGTTACAGCGACCCTCTTTAGCGCTTAAATTGTAAGGGATTTATTAGTTTATGTATACTTTATTAATAATATTGGTTCCAAAGTCATACTCATAAAATTAATAATCTAAATTTACCTAAATATTTTAGTAATACAACTTGAATGAACTGCAAAAACAATGACTTGTAAAACTCCTTAAAAAATAACTTGATTTTGTAGATTTTGTCTATTGCACCGACGTAAATATGATAATATTTGACTTCTACATATTTATATATTAAACAATCCTCCTTCTCATTAATTTTGTTACAAACAAATAGCATAATGACANGTGGAACCGCCTTGAAGAAATTGCAAAACTTTGGTATAACTTTGATATAAATAGACCGAACTTTTTCCGTTATAATTAAAAATCAATTTCTCATATCACATATAAAATACAATTTTTTTTCGGCCAACTTTGAATTTATGAATCTCCACAAATCTTAATCGTAAATGGCGCAAAACTGTTGACTTCAACGAACTTTACAAACAGTTAAATTTTTAATAAAGAGAAAAATTAATAATTTATAAAGAAAAAAAATATTTAGATAATTTTACTCACCATTTATAGCTGCTCTGTGCTCAATGCAAACGGCCGTCTTCTCGGCAGTTGCTTTGTTAATCTCCGTCCATGTAGACAGATGTTTGTCCATTTTTTCACCTGAAAGAAAAGGGCTCAAAATTACAACTCGCAACTTTGAACTTGAGCGCGCCGAATAATAAAGTTTTCTGTAACCACAGGGCGATGTCACAACTCGCACAACAAATGACAACCTTGAATGTTATCAAAAGATTACTCGTCGGTCACCAAAGAATTCCACCAATTTGATTTTTATTAGTTGCTGAAATGTGTGTTGAAACTAAACCACTTCCATCATGTTAGACACTAAGGAGATATTAGAGAAGAAATTCAACAAAGATACTCATCGTGAGTAAACAATGTCTTAACCTTTAAAAAATTCAAAATAAATGCAATAAATTACGAAATTCTGTAATAATTCTTATTTTCTTAAGGTATTATTGCCGAGGCACAATTACAGAGGTACAGTAATTTTTTTGAGAAGTTCAGCGATGATGTTAACACATTCAACAAGAAGTTAAAGTATCCGTTATGTTCAGCAGTCAAACCAATCACAATAAATGTGAGTAGTCCTTCTAATATTGAAAAATATCTAACGGATTTGTTTTATAGATTATACCAAAAGAGGATATATCTTTGTTAAAGCTTGTATCATCAGATAATAAGTTACTCAGTCGGATATTGGTTAGTTTGAGTTCAGTATATAATGAAGCTCAATTGCTTGTAATTGAAGCAAATAAAAAGTATTTTAGTAAACTGGTGTACTATGGAGAGTTTGATGAGGAAAAGGGATTGGAAAATTTGCCACATATGGATAAACTTTTTGAGCTCTTGCAAAATATCCAAATGTTTGTCAAGCGATCACAGGATGTTATCATTCTCATCCTACAGCAATTGTGTGCAATAATTGGTAAAAAGTATAACAGTGATAGCAATGTTACATCTTTTCCTGTAAGTATTGTATTAATTTAATGATTGGTATAAGTTTCATGACCAGTAACAAATGGTTGTAGGAGATGTTGAATTGTTTAGCTGAATTACTTGTTTGTTTACTCACTCTTGATTCACTGCTGCACGTTAACGTTATAAACGATCACTGGAAAGTTTATAAACGGGCGACAAGAGCAATGCTGCATAATTCACATCATTTTAGTATTGATGTTGACAATGTTCGTCAACTTGACAAGAAGATTTTGGATTTGGAGGATTCATTACTTACTGGTATGATAATGAAAGTATGTAGCTATCTGATCCAAATATTATTACCGCCTTACTGAATAACGATTTTTGAATTTTTAGAGAACCATGGAAAAGTGTTTAGATGAGCAGCTTCTAATCACAATAAAAAGTTGCAATTTGCCCAACGAAATATCGCTCTATATTCAGCAATTACTCCAGGACCTCGAAAAGGATGACGAGAGCATAACATACATGCAGACATGGCTCCAAGTAAACGTGATGTTTGTCCTACAGTTCAATCTCAATGGTGCACATGACAAGAAATTATTCAAACGGATTGCCGAGTGCAATAAGAAAGTGTCGGCCTGCGTGCTGTGCGGAAACATCGTGTGGCTTCCAGAACAATTCCTCGTCAACCATATACCGGTGTTGCAAAAACTCGTTGATATGAAAGCAGCGAACGCCAATCGTTCCGGACAAATCACTCAGAGAACTCAGAATTTGCACAGAGACACGAATGCAATTTGCATGCAGGCGTGTCTGTGGTTCATACTCATCGAGAAGAAGATGAAACAGGATGCGAGCAAGTTCAAGGTGAAAGATCTGCATGAATGCAGGGACATGCTTCTGGATGGGATTAAATTGATCAAGAAGATATCGGAATCTATTAAGTGGATAACCAACCTGCATGCGGACGAAGGGCGCCCGATGCCGAAGTCGGTGTTGTTGAACCTTTGCAAGATGGTGGAGATTCTTGTTTCGTTTCAGTTCGTCTTTCGACGAAGCATCTTGCCGTTTTCGAATATCATTCCGCTGATTTCGCAACAACTCGCACATAATGCTTTACAATATGTGTCTAGTATCAAGGTAAGTAGTTGTAGACCTTTTGTTATTGGTTTCAGGGAATACTGTGTAGTAATTAAGGTAATTCAAAATTCGGAGAATTCTCGGCTTCTTGCTATAACTAAGATTTTGAAATCTTCACAAAAAAGGATTGTTAAAGTTTTATGCAGTTGGTTATTCTTAAACGCCGCAAGAGATGCATCTCTAAATGTGATTTAATTCTCAATTTCCTCACAAAATTTATTCTACAAAAATTAACACATTTTCTAAATTTTTAGAAAAGTTTTGTCGCTGAAAAATCCTATAAACAGCAACAATTGGATGTGTTGTCAGCCTTGGTTGTGGCTGAAAGAGCATTGAAAGGTATGCCGTATATTTTTGTAATAATAAAAACCTAATTCTCATTTATTGAAGGTCCTACTACAACGGAGCGAATTTTGGTAACGAAACTAGCCTTGTCGTCGAGCGGCTTGCACAACGACCAATTGTTGCAAGTCAGACAAGTCGTCCAAAAATTAGAGTTCATCAGTAAACTAGTACCGATTTTGAACAAATTGACAAATTGCTCGTTCCTCTACTGGCACCAAGTGCTCTTTCCAGTATATTTTAACAAGTTATCGACAAGCCGGGCGGACTTGACGAGATCCTATGTAAGATTTCTGTACGTTCATCCTTCACGCTATAACGTTATATGTAAACATCGTTTTAGTTACTTTTGGCAGCCCTATCGCATTCCACGGACTTGGCAGCGAACACCCGCGAAAACGCCGACAAATACGTGGACAAGAGTCTGGTGGAGCCGATGCGGGAGTGCATCGAAGCGAATCTGCGCCACCAGACGCACTTGCATCTCCAACTCAATCCGCTGAATCCCTTTCAGACCCCGCTGCCCGCCAGCTGCAGGACACTTTCGCCCGTATTATTCTCGGACACGTACATCAACATGCGCCACGACATCGAGCACTATCTCAGCACAATGTTTTACAACTTGACGACGGTCGTGCTGCACGACTGGCGCACGTACGGCGAAATGCGACGGCTCGCCGTCCTGCAATACGGACTGCGAACCGTCGAGGACAACTTGCCGGTGCAGACGCTAGAGCAAGGCCTCGACGTGCTGGAAATAATGCGCAACATCAACGTCTTCGTCGCCAAATACATGTACAACTTGAACAATCAAGTCTTCGTCGAAGAGTGCAGCAGTAACAAGCATCTGAACACGATCAACATTTCGCACGTCGCGAACTCCATTCGCACGCACGGCATAGGCATCATGAGCACCACGGTGAACTTTACGTATCAATTTTTGCAAAACAAGTTCTACACGTTTTCGCAGTTCATGTACGACGAGCAGATCAAGTCGCGACTGCTCAAGGACTTGCGATACTTTGCCGAACACAAGGGCGAATTGAATCAAATGTATCCGTACGCGCGCGCCGACGCATTCAATCATGGCATCAGGAAATTGGGCCTGAACGATAACGGCTTGACGTATTTGGACTTGTTTCGCAAGCTCATTACGCAAATCGGCAACGCGATGGGCTACGTGAGACTCATACGATCTGGCGGCAAGAGGTGCGTGGCGGATGGGACGTGTTTTCTCCCCGACTTGAAATCGGTCGATGTTTTGAACGAAACTATCGAAGACTCCGAGCTTCCCGACCTGACTCAACAAGCCGCACAACAACTCAAGAGAGAAATCAACAATCTGGCGGATAATTTTGAAGAAGCCACCGAGTATTTTAAAGTACGTACGACCGAGAATATTTTGCAGTTTGCGATC
>JAODGE020005605.1:0-10328 GCA_027574965.2 Ecitophya simulans
CCAATAACTAGTGATAACATAAACAATAAAAACTATATAAATCAAAGATGCAGACTTTCGTGCCGCCCACATTACAATAAGTCAACTATTTCATTGGAACAAGTAGCAATAAGCACTCTTGTGTATTATATATTATATATTATATGGTATTATCAATAATAATCTACACATTTAATGGATTCAAATTCAATTGCTGGGAATGTTTAACATAAAGGTTAAAAATATTAATATAAATACATATTTACATTTATTATAAACATTGTTATATACCTTTGAGAACAACTTTACAATTATTTATATCATATACTCCATCATTTTTTGTAAGCCTTCATCTCAATAGTCCAGTTCATCTCTTGAGAAATTAAAACAGCCCTCAATATTCACCCATTCTAATCTAATAAAATGAATCATATTTATAAATAGTTTAGTATACATTTTATATACAATGCACCTACATGTACACTAATCAAATTTATAAATTTAAAGAGATTAAATGAGTAATAACACAGAAAATACGTCTAAAAGGCATGGAATTGACAATATAACCTCAGTTTCTACCAGCTGCAATTAAAATATATTTATATTATAACCTAATAATTGTTGGGTGTTATAGCCGTGATAATGGAATACAATGAAGAGGAGGAATATTTAATACTTAATTTTAAAGACCCAATAGAACAGAAATTTTTTGAGAAGCCTGACCTTTTCTTTAAAATAGCTAACTTGGAATCGAAGACGTCATTTGTTCAAATTGGAAATCATGTATTTTCAGGTACAATATATATTCCGACTCCCAACATTATATGTATCAATAATAATATATTTTAAGCAAAATACGATCAAGAAACAATAGGAACCAGCCTCCTCTTTGAAGAAGAGAAAGATCCCCCTCCAAAAAATATCTATGAACAAGAAACTCACATCAATCTTAAATATGTCGGCAAAACATGCAAGTTCTTATCACTAAAGTGGTGTAACCTGCCTGATACAACTAATACTGTTGACCCAAGTGAGATGGTTGAGTTGGAATTTAAATATCCTTATGCTGAAATGCTACGACAGCTCGAAAGAGGCGAATTGAACATAAATGATGTTATAAAGAAGCCTGAAGTTGTCCCAAAACATCAAGCTAATCCGGTATCGGCAAATGTTATATCAGAAAACAAGGAAGACGATAATGAAGATGATGATGATCATATGTCAACATCAGAATCTAATGTAGCCAGTGATGCACCAATACCAGAAACTAGAGAGAAAAGTAATAAACAAAGTGAGAAATACATGTTGTTAAAGGACATGATTCACAAGCAACAAAGAGATCCGGAATACTATGACATTGTTAAAGACGACATAATAAGGAATGAAAGGGATTTCTTGGTATTAAAACATCTTTATCTCAAGTCCTTCAATTACCAGAATGTTGTGCCCAGAGCGTCCAGGAATAACGTGTGGGAATATGTCGATTTACAACAGTCAATTAACGACGGAGTAATCGAGTCCAAAGAGCATTTGACCGAGGAAGACAAGACGAAACTTTTCTCCATGGAGAACTTCGATAACTTCACGTCGGATTTGAAGATTATGGTGCTTAGTGACTATCTGAAGCAGGAGAAGAAGTGGATGAAAGACAAGCCAGCCCTGGAACTTTTAGAAGAGGACGAGTACGGGCTCACCGTCAAGAAGCGCTATAAAATGATCAAGTCCTTAGTGAAAGATTTAAAATATAATATGTTCAGTAAAAATTGGTATACCAGACAACAGATAAATACATAAAATTACATTATTTCCGCCTTTGCGAATTTTGTGATGCAGTTGGCTGTGTACCCGGTTCTTCATCATTTTCATTTGTTTCAACATCCATCACAGCCATGTCCCTTTGCTCCAGGGCCTTGATGTATAAATGTCCCCAGGATTCTGGCTTATTTCCATAAATTTTACTCACGAATTTCATGATTTCCATTTTATTAATCAACGACTCAGCCAGAGGGCCCCAGCAAACCAAATCATTGTCAATCACTAATGTTTTGCTGTCTGTTAGCTCGTTCAATGCTCCTTTCACGAAGCCCAAGTCCCCATCTGGATCGGGATACAATTTCTCAAACAGTTGAAACAATTTATTTTCCGAGCATTTCCCATCAGACATATATACAATTGCAATTAATAGGAGCTTGATTACCCTCTTCCCCTTCACCTGAACATTGTCATCCACCAAGTTAATATGTGGCGTTGTCTTGTGAACGTAGTAACTTGCAACTTTCACAGAGGAGTCTTCACATTGAACCAACTCGCAACCATACACTCCTTTCAGCCGAACGTTGGCTTCCTTAAGCTGTTTCGGAAATCCGACCCCCTTGGTTGCGACGTGTTTCTGTATAACCGTTTGGCGCAATATTTTCTTGTTGTCCAGGTTGTGTAGAACATATGAGACCAGTTTGGACGCAGCTTCTTGCAAGCGTTTGGCTCTTTCTTGTTCTTCGACGTCTGGCTCTTCTTGGTAATTCTTCTGCGACAAAGTCTGGGACTTCGAGAGTCTTGTTTCTCTTGGCATTTCGATGCTTGCGAGTTGGAAGCGGTTACGGTGGATACGAGTGCATTGCTGCAGTGCACTTTAAGGCTTTTAAGGTTAGGATTTATCCGACAATCAAATGTGATCAAATGTATATAACATATTAGGAATATATGACTCTTCAGGAAAACAAGGGCGAATTGAATTTCAAAACACGCGACCTCCGTAGAAAATGTTTTTAATGCTAAAAACACATAAGACTGGTTTCATTTAATCTCCTTCTAAGCGGGGAAACGCAAGTCAGAGAGAGTTTCATGTAACAAGTGGCAACCTCAGCTACGAAAAGAAGTGATAATGGTCAACTTTGGGGAACATTTTGATGCACTTCCAGCGGAAATTCAATGTCAGCAAGGAGTTGGGTCGAAAGGAGAGTTGTCCTTGCGATGTCCGCTATAAATAGTTATGAAAATATCATGTCTTCATCCGAAGATACAGCCGATTTTTCAAAACTAGTTTTTAAAAAGTTAGCAAAATGGCAAACTTTGTGTGCCGTGTGTAAATTTCTTGGAAAAAGATACTGTAAATGAGTACCGAAAACAAAAGGGCAACTTTTCCGCAATCGAGAAGAGCAGTAATCACGTAGTTGGCCTGCTTGTGTCCGACGCTGCGACCGATTTCGCAAGGTAAATTTTAAAAAACAAACAAAAAAGTTTTGGAGTGCACACATCCGCCAGAAATTCAGCGTAGGCAAGTGCTGAAATCGATAATAACTCCTTCGCTGCGCAATATAGCAAAAATCATCTAATTATTGTATTTGAATTTGAAGTTACAGTTGATTTTGCGAGGCACAGTTTAAAAGACGGTTGAAAGCAATTTGGAGGAATTTTCGGAAGAAAATACAGATTCTAATCTCTACAGTTGCACCAGTCCAAGTTTTAAATATTTCGACGCAGAAGGCACGCAAACAATAAAAACACAACAAAATATAAAACAAAAATGCAGTCCTAGTCGTAAAAAAGTCGAGTTAAAACTTTGCAGCGTTTTCACGGACCGTAAAAAAATACACAATATTTCAGCGGACTCGAATTTTTTTCATATCGTTTTTTTTTGTTGTTGTTTTATATTCCGTAACAAAATCAATAAACTTGTCTGCCTTTCGTGCGCATTCTCGGCGCCGTTCTTACGCGCGCCTCGCAAAAAATTAATTACATTGAAAATGTTCGTTTTTATGTTTTTCAGAAGAGATAATCAATAATGCGCCGCCGCGCTCCGTCATAATTTTCGCTCCGCAGCGCCACTCCGCACATTCTCTCCGTCCGCGACGATATTTATTTACACTTCATCGCTTTTCGCGCGAAAACGAATCCAATCCGCGAAATCCCCCTTATCTCCGCCACGCCGCGACAACAGAAATTAATTTCGTTTTACGAACTTGTTCTTTATTACTTCATCATGTTTTCTTTAAAGATAATATTCAATATACGCTTTTTGTGAATATAGGAATAATTCATTTTACATACATAAATATCTTCCCACCGCCTACCTCGGAATTATAATAAACATTGGCTAATAATGAATAAAAAGCATTGTTAAATGATAATACATGTTGATGACCGATATGCATAATTAACCGAGAAATATTTCATAAATTTCTTGCGATTATGCACCGGCATTCCAATGCGCTAGAAAATTTAACTAAAACAATTTTGTTATGTACAAAAATAAACATTTGCGTAAAATATAAAACGATTTGCAAGCAGCGTGCAAACGACAACCGCCGCGAACAAAACTAAAAATACATATAATACTAAAACTTTCATAAATCGTTCAAATACTTTGGATACTTTTTGGATTTTAGATTATATATTTTATGATGATTACAAATAAAAATATGCGTGTTCCGTGTCGAGATCAAGTTTTTTCGTTTCAATCAAGTCTCAATTCAAGAAGACAACAAACTGGAAATAAATTTCATCTTTTCCGATCGTATGTGCAAATTTGATCATTGTGCATATTCCTTCACAAGAAACAAGGCAAGTCGATCAACCGAGACAAACGAAGTCGCCCAATCGATTCACTATTCAATCTTGATACTCACAATCAGATACTTAGATACCATACGAAAATATCGCAAACTTTCACGTTTCTCCTCCTATATAATTTCTATCTACTTATCATCAGTATGATCATTATCAACCTATCTAGCTAAATATATCTCATCTCTGTCCGCCTCCCGATTTGCATCATATATATTAATTCTCATAATAGTAATAAGGGTGTATAATATGGTTTCTATACCGCGCCACGTAATATTCATGCACGCATATGAATGCTTTTTGATATCATGTTATAATACATAGTTACGTTATAATATACATCGTTTAATATGTGCTCGAAAAGCGTTGTTTTCCATCTGGCGTACTAAATGCGTACGAAAAGTAGCATAGTAAACGTCGCTTAAACCAAGAAATTTAAAGCTTTCTCATGTATCATTCGTCGATAACTTATATAGAGTATGTTTGATGCATTTTGTTATTTGGTATTTCTCATATCACTACTTTGTTGAATCGTTTCGCTTTGTTTGTTTTTTTTTCTTTCTTTGTTTGCTTGTTATGTTAAGTCTATCGGAAACTGTAACATGAATGGTAGTTTCAGATTGTTACGGCGTTCTAGTATTGCTTGCTATTCAATTGAATTAGATTCGAAAAAAGACGTCAACATTCTGCAAACTGCTGACGATAAGTTTAGCCACAAATAAAAAAGAAAATGATGTGAAATGATAAAATCTAGCGTCGCACGCCATAAACTAACTAAACGCAAAGATCAAGCCTTCCCTGCAAGTACAAAAATTACTCATTACTTTGGTCTGTATAAAATACTAAACGTAGAAACGTGGAATTGTTAAAATAGAGTTATGCACATTAGTTATTTGGTTCAGTGTTCCTCGTCAAATTTACCACGCGTCGCGTTGCACACCGACAATTGCCCAGCACGTTCCCTCCTGCCAATGTCACGACCAGCGCACCTTCGGCATCGCATCGATTCGATGTCGACCGTGTCGACGGACGTACCTAGGAGTCGGTTTCAGTGCGTCGCGTCCGAATGGTCCGAGTTGTTGTTGATCTTCTCCTTCTTGAAGATGGTGATGTCCGGACAATTCGGCAGCACGTTGCTGGTGGACGCCACGACGGAGGTGATCTGCTGGTAGAGCGCGTCGGGCGTGATCACCTCGTTGTCGTCGTCGCCCCATTCCATCTCGTCGTAGTGGTCGTTCGCGGCGGCCTGCTGCGCGCCCGTCGCCGCGTTCGATTCGTTCACCGCCATGGATATCAAGTAGTTCGAGAGCGTTTGCGGCGTGACGTTGAGTTGTTCGGCGGCTCGAAACAGCGTGATCTCTTTGCGCTTCAGCTTGTGCAGGACGTCCGTCGGGCCTTGCTCCGTCCAGAAGTCCTTGATCCTGGCGGCAAACGCGCGCGAATTACTCGACTGCGCCACGCGCGACGACGCGCACGCTACGGCCTACCTGTACGGATGCTTCAGACAGCCGTACGCGTCGCGATATCGCCCGTAGAGGGTGCCGTACGAGACGCCCAGCAGTTCGGCGGCGATCTTCATCTCGAGATTCTTGTGTTTGATGGCGTCCATGACGCGCCTCGTGAACGGCTCCTCCCAAAACTGCTGCCGCCTGCCCGTGTTCAGGTAGTCGTTCATCTTGACGACGTCCGGCCACTCCTTCTCCAGCGCGGCCGTCAGCAGCGACGCGGAAGACGACGTGGTGGTGGTGGTGTTCGTGGGCAGGCCGCATCCGCTCGTCGTGGTCATGATCTTCAGCAGGGAGTTGGCGTTCGTCGAGCTGTGCTGATATTTGGCAGGAATGGTGGCGTCGTTGCGTTGGGACGACGACGTCGCGTCGCCCTGGTCGTTCGCCGCGCCGCCGCCGTCGAAGTCGTCGTGAGGTTGCTGCGAACGTTTCGAAATGATCAGAGCGCGATTCGAAAAAGTCGCCGCGCGCCGACGCAAAAACTCGTTTACGACCAGCGTCTAATGGAAAAGTTATTAGCGTTATTATTGCTCAACTCCTTTATGGACGCCGGGTTTTTTTTTGTGTTCGGACGCAGCGTCATTAAATAATACACGCGATAGTTGAAGAACTAAAACTGATAGCGGCGAAAATTTGTTATCGCCGACTCGAAATAATATGTTGTTCGTCGATTCGTCAAAATTCGGTCGGCCTTTTTGGACGATAACAGCCGTTTTCTCAACACAACAATTTCACGCGCCCAGCAATAAAATATTTACGCCCATCGCGCGTTATTAGTCCAATATTGGTTGAGAAACATTTCGTCGCGTCGCAACGAACGTACAGTGAATTAAATTTCGATGAGTCCTTCGCGGCGGCGAGAAGCAAACCGCTTTTCGTTAATTTCTGGCCGCGCGCGTCTCGACGTAGCGAACGAAAAAAAATCAATCGATAACACTCACAACGGGATGGCATTTACGCGCGTTTGTCAATGACTTCGAATTTTCCATCGACCTCCAGCTCCAAGCAACAAAAAAAAAAAAACGTATCAATTTCGCCTGCGCAAACCTGAGATCATTATTTATTTAATTACTCTCGTTAATGATGCACTTGTGATCTCACTTTTACTTGTTTTCTTGTTTATTCATTTTTCACAGCTCGCCCGCTTCGCGTCGAGTAGCAACGCGAATCGATAGAAAATCATCAACCTATTACGCATTAAGCGCCGACGTTCTGTAACTATTGGCGTTTAGATATTTTCGAAATTCGATAAGTCTTATCGTCGGTTGACATTATCCAGCGCGCCGACGCACGCAAATGAAACAAGATCGAAGAGAAACAAATAACACACACGGTCGCGCGCATAAAGAGATAATTGTCGAAACTATGGTTGGTCTATCTGTGCTAACGTTGTTTGCGCGTAAACATTTGTTCAAAAACGAAACATTTTCCCTGGCTCGCGTACTCACATATTCCATTTTAATTTTATACTCCGGCTTGACTTTCATCGGCTGGATGGCGGCCGGCGCGACGTCGCCGCCGTCGTCGTCGCAGTTCGCCGCCTCCTCGTCGAAGCTGGAGTGGTTTTCCGGCGAGGGCGCGCCGTTCGAGTAGTCGTCGGAGGTGGCGCCGGCGTTGGACACCTTCGCCGCCGCCGCCGCCGCCGTCGTGTAGTCGTAGTCGTCTATGGGCGGCCGGCCGCGCTTCCGCTTGCTCGCCTCGATCCGTCCGGGCGAGCCCATGACGGTGGAGACGTTATGGAGCGCGGCGTGTATGACACCGGTGCCGTTGCTGTGCGTCAGCTCCGGACTGCTCTCGTCCTCGTCCTTCCAAGACACTTCGGCTAAGCCTTTGATTTTCAAATCCTCCGCAGTCTTTAATAGTGTTGCGAGGTGACACTGGAAGCAGATGTCAGCGTAACACAGGCCATCGTCAGCAGGCAGAATGTGCGAGGATGACTTACGTGATCGACATTGATTTCGCCCTTGTACATGAACTCGACCAAGGCCTTGATGTCCACGTACTTGACGTCCTTCATGATGAGAATGGGATCCTTCTCCTCGTAGAGGGAGAGGATGGTGTCGAAGAAGGTGCTGCAGGCGGAGAGGACGATCTTGTGCGCCTTGATCGTCTTGCCCTCGCAGGCGAGCGTCACGTCGCAGAAGGCCTCGCGCTCGAGCAGCGTGGAGAACATCGTCTGCAGGTTCGAGTGGTGATATCGCCAGCGGAGGCAGTACTGTTGCGGCGACATTTTCACTAAAAATAATAAAGAGCGAGTGACAACATGCGAGCGGTCGGCCGGCCAGCGCGGCGAGCGTGAGTCAGTGTGTTTGAAAAATGTGAAAAAGCGGTCGGGAGTTTTTTTAAACAAGCGGCGCTCCGTCTCTCTCCGACGAAGTTCGCGCGGCGCGGCATTCTCGGGCGCGCGCACGCTTGCATGTGTGTGCGTGTGTGTGTGTGTGCGCGATATTAAAATATGTAGCATAGAAATATACAGATATATAAGAATATATAAAATAATCAATACTCGAATTTATTTTTTGCGGAGCACGTCCTTCTTGCGGATGCGACCGGCCGGCTATCGTGCGCGGCGCATTCGTCGACGGGCCGAAGTGTTCGGGCACGTTAGAGGCGCGCACGCACAAAAGGCAGAAACAAAACACGAGCGTCGACGACTTCTGGCTGTGCAAGTCGTGTTCCGCGACGAAATTGCGCTCAATTTCGACGCCGCTGAGCGTGCACGCGCGCCGTCCAATTGGTCACTAGCGTTTTAAACATGTTAAGTGTTTCTAAACGCCCGTAATTGGTTAATTAATAACACCTCGCGGACGGACGGAGCGACGGACTCGGCGCGCGTTCGGTCGCTGCGTACGGTCGCGCGCACTGCCGCGCGGCGCTCGGGCGCGCTCGCTCGCGGAATTATTACAAAAATGTTTGTGATTCGATTCGGACGTTTTGTTTTTGAGTTTCAGCGTGGCCGCGCGAGACCGCACCGTGCTCGGCACTCGCGCGCTCGGCAAGTGCGGCGCCCGCTCGCCGCCGCGCCGCGCTCGCTCGCGGCGCGATCGTAAACAAAAACGCAGCGGCGGCGACTCCGTAGGCTCTAGGCGGCTAGTGCGGACTCGCGCCGCAGCTCGCCTTTGGAGTTGCGAAGGAGTTTTTCGCGGCGCGCGTCGTTTCTATTTCTTTTTTGCTCTCGCCATCGCGAATGCGCAGCGGTTCGGAAAACGCCTACGTTTTGCTCGATTTTCGTTTGTTTTACGCGCGCCGCGCAGCTGTTTTCTAACCTCGAATTTCGCCGACGACTCCTTACCCAATCAAGTTTGCATTAGAAGGTTATGTATCTTGATCATGGCGATGCGAAGGTTTAACTGCTTCGCTGCGACTTTCGGTCGTGCGCAGAGCGGCGGGGGGCGGCGGCGGGTGCGGCGATACTTTTGGCAGGTTTCAATCAAACATTTGCGGCGGCGTCCGCGCACTGTGCCCCTTCGACGTCGTGGCAAGGCGGAAGAAACAAACACACAGAGAGAGAATAGAAAGTGTACATAAACGTTTATGTGTTGCGTAATAATTTGAACAATTTGCCGCACAGTTATGTTCGTTCGAAAATTGCGATAACGCCCAATGTGGAATTTTCGCCGTCGCCCCGCACTCCTCCCGCGGACGCGCGGCGCGGCCTTTCGGGGCCGTTCTATTCTATACACTTTTTTTACGAGTCAGCGAGCCAATAGAAGTCGCGCCGAGACCCCCTATAAAGCATCTATATCTCTCGGCGGCGGCGGCGGCGGCGGCGAGCGGCGGTAATGTTCGGCGCGCCGGGGCCGAGCCTTTAAGGCGAATCAATACCGTGCGTCTTAAAAAAATGTCGTATAAAAATCTTCGGAAAGAAGTGTGGATTTTTCAGAACGCGCGCGCGCCCCACCGCCGCCGCCGACCGGCGCGCATCCATCCACACGTCGCCCGTCGTAAACAACGCGGCGGCGGCGGCGGCGGCGGAACAAATCGAAAGAAATCAACTTTTTTTCTCCTCGGTCGCTCCCCACCTCTCTCTCTCGCTCGGCCGGCCCGCCGCTCCTTTACGATGTATTTCTTTTTTAGTTGCGCTTTCATTTTTCGAGCTTCGACCGTCCAGGGCGGGCGTCTCGCCCGCCGCGTCTTCCCCGCCGCCGCCGCCGCCGCCGCCGTCTCGCCGGCGATGCTTTAACGATTCGAAAAATTTTTACTTCGCGCGCGCTCCGACGAAAACGATGAGAAATTTAATGTCGAGAATGTCGTTTTTATTCGCCCACGAGCGACCGGAGC
>JAODGE020005606.1:0-28601 GCA_027574965.2 Ecitophya simulans
ACACACACGCACGCACACAACAGTAGCCCTAAATAAAAAGATACAAACAAGCAGTGAGGATACACTCTCCACCCACCCCTCTCTTCCCTACGAACAACCCGCAATATGCCACCGTCGCGTGCCGCCGTCAATAGTAAGCTGCTGCAGAAGCATCAGCGTCGCCAGTCCACCATCAGCGCGGCCTTCGCAGAAAATAAGTTTACACAAAAGCAGAGCCAGTTCGAGCGTCGGCGCGAGGAGGAGCAGGTGCGCTGTGTCCACCAGGCTTCCTCCGCTCTCCCTCCCATCATCTCCTCCTCCTCGTCCGCCGCTGCGGTCGGTATCCTCGACCGCGGGGGCAAATGGACGCCCGCTGGAGCTGGCGCAGAGCAAAGGGGCATTGCCTCCGGCCCCAGCGAGGAGCCCAGCCCCTTTGCTCTACACCGCAGCACACAGCGACGGACCCCCACCGTCGCGACCACACGCAGCGCCACCATGGGGCTGTCCACTCCCGACATGGGGAGCGGGGTTCGGTCAACACGTACTACGCGGCGCAATGCGCGCTTCCAGCTGAGTGGGGAGGGGGAGCAGCAGAGTATCTACACACACAGCGCCGATGAGGGCCTTCTCGGTGTCGCGATCCGCCGATCCCGCGAGGGGGACGACGACGAGGGTGTCCCACGAAAGCTCACACGGGAAGAGAAGTTCCGTGAGGTGATGGCGAGCAGCAAGAGCCACCGCGCGCAGCTCCAGCGCGACCGTGCCGAGCGGGAGGAGCAGACCAAGGTGCTTGATCAGGAGATCAATGCCCTCATGCACTTGCTGCCACGCCGCAACAAGGAGGAGGAGGAGCGGGAGGCCTTCGCGAACTCTGGTCGTCCAGAGGTGCGGGCGCTGCTGGCGTCGTACAAGAAGAACCACGTCGCTAAACAGCTCTCACTGCGCGCCTCTGGTGATTTCACCGTGACGGTACTCGCCGCCCCCGCAGAGAAGGACGCCAGTGCAGAGGACAGGAAGGAGGGGCCCACTGGTGAGACGGTGCCGGCGACAAAGAGAACCGCAGCCTCCTTCCTGGATGAGGCGGACGCGCTGCTGCTCTCACGGATCCGCGCTGGGGCGGCGGTGTCGGGAGAGGAGACCCAGCTCAAGGCAGCAGCGGGCGTCGGTCAGACCCCAGGCCCCGCCCGTGACAGCTCCGCTCCCACCTCCGCTGCTTATCAGCAGACCCGTCAGCTGCTCGCCGACGCGGCGATTGTGCACTACGCCGAGGATGACTTTGACCAGATGATGAACACGATGCGCATGGACGAGCGCCGCGCACACGCCGTGGACCGGACACTGACGGAGCAGGAGCAGGAGGAGCTGGATGCGCAGCAGGTCCTCTTAGAGGCGGATCGGAGTGCCATCCCGTCGTTGGGCCTGCAGGAGAATGACCTTGTACAGCTCACGCGCGCTGAGTGGATCCGCAAGGGCGGTGATGACGTGTTCCACATGGACGGCGGGAGGGAGGGCGCCGATGTGTATGACGACAACGTGGACATCCCTTCTTCCTACGAGGGTGACAGCGATGTGGAGGATACCAATGATGGGGATGCGGGTAGCGCGAGCGATGACGAGGGCGGGAATCACACTGGCCGCGGCGAGGGGGCTGTCGGCATGTGTGAGCTGGAGCACCAGCAGCCGCAGTCTAAGGTCGGCTCCGCCACGTTAGATCGCCTCCTGAGTGATCTTGAGAAGTTAGCTAATACTGTTGTCGCAGCCGCGACGGCGTCATCCTCCCCCTCTTTGCCGCCGTCCCCCACTGCGGAGGAGACGGCGAAGGCACGGGCGCAGCGCGACGCGCACTTTCACTCGCTTCTCCTGCAGCTGCATCGGTATGCACGGACGCATGTGCTGGAGGTCGCCAACACGTTCAGGCTAATCCTGATTGAGGCCGAGCGGAGCTTTTTGCGTGGCCAGCGTAGGGCGCTCAGCCGGCCGCTGATGCTCTCTCTCTATGTGATCATGAGGCTATTCCCCATGACGGATTACCGCCATGAAGTGTCCACACCGTTCCTTCTCTTCCTCTGTTCCACGATTGTGCAGATGAGGTTGGACATGGTGGAGAACGCCCACTGCTGTGCGGTATTGTCAGGACTGCTCATCTCGAGTCTACGGCTGGGCGGGTCGCGCTACGCTGCGGAGGCTGTTGCTGCACCGATCAACATTCTTGCCCTTCAGCTCCCTCTCTCTGTTCTGGAGCCGGCTCGTCACCAGGGCGTCCGGCTCCCAGTTCCCTTGATCGAGCGTTGCGATGATGCTCTCTTGCTCTCCGAGAAGAGTGGCGGCGCCGCTGTAGCGCCCTCCTCCTCCGCTTCGCTGCACATCCTCGCAGACCCCGCGGAGCTCACTGCGGAGAGGCTGCTCCTGTGTGCATATGGGCAGCTGACGGAGCTCGCTGACATGTATCGCAACATGGCGGCCCTCCCCACGCTGCTCTGTCAGCCCTTCTTTGCTCTGGATACACTCCTGCGGGGAGCTGGCGACCAGTGGAGCCCCAGCACTGCTGTGCGGTCAGCGCACGAGGCATTGGCCACGAAGCTGCACGACCTCCACGCCGCCGCGGAGGAGCACAGAGCCCCACTCGCGATGCGTGCCTTCCGGCCGCGGCCACTGCGCCTGTTCGAGCCGCTGCTGGCTGAGCAGGAGGAGAACGCTGTGAAGACTGAGCTGCGGGAGGTGAAGCGGGAGATCCGGGAGGACAAGAAGCGCGTCATGCGCCACCTGACAGCGGAGGCAACAGTGAAGCGTAGGGCACGCGAGAAGGAGAGCGCGATGGATGAGGCGCAGCGGGAGCGCAAGTATCATCAGGTGATGGGCCAGCTGCAGGCGCAGCAGCATCTCATGAACACTGTTGATGCTGTCATGTCGAAGGCCAAGTCGAAGCAGAAGAAGGGAATATCGGGAGCACCGAAGCCGATCCCGGGCACGGAGGTGGGCAGCGGCGCGGCAGAGTAAGGGCTGGAGCCTCCAATCTGGACATGGCGGAGTGCTCGTGATGAGGTCGCCGCGATTGGATTTTTTTGTGAGGCGAATTCCCTCCCCCTCTTTATATCTGCCTCGTACATCGCGCTTGGCTTATTTTGATTGGGACTGGTTGAGGAGGAGTCAGACGAGCAGGCATGGACAGTTGCGAAATTGTCCTCTCCTTTGTGTTAGTTTTCTTTTTGTGAGTCCATATACACAATACATAGGCATGAGAATGAGAGAGAGACAGTGAGGGGAGGGGATGATGTTTGTACTGTGCATCGATTAAACAGACTTTTAATAATATGTTTTGATAACAAAGGGGATAATCAGAAAGAAGACTATTCCCCCCTTTTTTCCTCAGCACGCACACATACACACATACGCAGACGAACTGGGACGCACACTTAATCTCTGTTTCTCTTGTTTTCTTTTGTGTGTATTGCACGTGTGTGTGAGTGTGCGTGCGTCCTTGGGTGCGAGAGCCACTGTGGGTGGTGAAGATGAGGGAAGAGGAGGAGGGGGGTGCAGCCTAAGTGAACAACGTGTCTTGTGACGGTGATATAATCCCCCATACATAAATACACACGCAAAGAAAAGGAGCTACAACTAGAGATTCTATGATGACACACACACACACACACACACACACACAGACATGTGATCAGTCTGTGTTGTACTCTGCGAGTGTGTGCAGGTGTGTCCTTCCAACCTCCCTCTGCCCGCTTTTCAACTTCTGCAAACAACAACTCCATTTATTTGCCTCAATCTTCCCTGTTTCCTCTTCTCTGCCGTAGTCAGACGACACATTGTGCACCGCAACACAGGGGAACATAACAAACACCAACAGCACGGCGAAGGAGCCAGAACACCCAAACCAACAGAAGTTTTTCCATTTCATCAATGTCCGCTAATAAGAAGGGAGACCAGTCCTTCCTGGACCGCTTCACGCACAGCCACGCCGGTGCGGCGACGTGCGCTGGTGTGCTGGAGATTGCCTTCTTCCATCCATTCGACACCATAGCGAAGCGCCTCATGTCGAACAAGGGCTCCATCTCTCGCCCCACGGCTTTCGAGACGGCTTCCAACCTCAACAAGATTATTTTCAAGCAGCACGCAGACGCGAGCTTCGGCCGCAAGCTGATGTACCTCTATCCCGGCTCCCTCTACGCTATCGTCTACAAGGTGTTCCAGCGCGTCTATAAGTTTGCTGGACAGCCCCTCGTCCGCGACTTCCTGAGCTCCAACTACCGCGATGGCTTCACGCGTGCCTTTGGATCGGCAAACAAGGTGATGGAGGACGCCACGGCCGGGTGTCTCATTGGTCTTGGTGAGGTGTTCCTGCTGCCGCTGGACCGCCTGAAGGTGCTCAGCCAAACAAATGAGGCGGCGATGAAGCAGGGCCTCCTCCCGCTCCTCCGTCAGGAGGGCTTCCGCGGCATGTACGCTGGCACAGTGGTCACGATGTGCCGTAACGCGCCCGGGTCGTTCTGTCTGTTTGGAGGCACTGCCTTCACCAAAAACTATATCTTCGGGCTCTGTGATTACCGCAACGCCACCTTCTTCCAGAACATGTGCGCCTCCACGGTGGGTGCCTGCCTCTCCATTTCCATCTCCAACCCCATGGACGTCGTCAAGACTCGCGTGCAGCAGCAGACAGAGGGCCAGCGCCGCAACGCCGTGTTGACGGCCACGTCGATGTTTCGCGAGGAGGGCATCCGTTCCTTCTTCAAGGGACTCACCCCGAAGATTGTGGCCTCTGCGCCAAAGCTGATCTTCGCGTACACGATGACGGAGTACTTCTACAAGATGATGAACGGCGGCAAGTCACCGGCGAAGAAGTAATCGGGGGGGGGGGCATCCACGGCGAGACAATAATAATAAATAAAAGCAAAGAGAGAGAGAGACAAGAGGAGTGAATCGGTTTGAAAAACTCCTCTTCTTCTCTCCTCCCCTTTTTTGTGTGTGCAGGTGACCAATCACCCCTGCAGTGGTTCGCTATGCACAAGTAGCACGGGCAGTCATTATCATCTGCACGTTTGTGTGTGTGTGCACATATCTGATCATCACTTGCCGATCAGTGCCTGTTCTCCCCCGCCCTACCCCAAAGCTGCATCACTTACATACACTTATATATATGTTCTTAAAGAGAGCACACCAGTTCATTGGATATGTGTGTGCGTGAGAGTGACTGCAGCTCAGCGTTGCCTTTGAACGACAGCAAGAGTACATTGCACTAACTCCATGGACAGTCAACGCACAGAACAGCATATATATATATATATATATATATATATATATAAGGCCCCCTAATGCAGATGACACTAAATCTGTTTCACATTGATTCTGCTTTATGTTTTTTCTATATATTTTTTTCTGTTAACGAAATGCTTCTTTTATCTGTTGAGACAGCGCAGTGAACACAGTTTCCCGAATAAGTGGACAAGGTATTCGTGGATATGTAGGGTGCGCTTGTGTGCGTTTTGTGTGTGTGGGTGGTGGCAGTGCTATCATTATGGTGCAAGCGATCAAGGTCCTACCTCATAGGAGATGTTTGGTGGAGAGGAATGGTGGCGGGTGTGTCTGTGTGTCTGTGTGTCTGTGTGTGTGTGTCAGGGGAGGGGGGGCAATTACTCGTGCCTTCTAATGTTCTTTAACTGCAATATGCGCACGCATAGACAGATACATACATAGACATATATATATATATATATATATATATATATGTCTATCGGAAGTGACAATACGTAACGCTTATTTTGTCAATTACATTTTTTCCTTTTGCCTTTTTTTGCGTGCGATATGGCAACACTGAAGGAAGCACAGTTCCCAATTTCGCAGTGAGACTGGAGAACCAGCAGTCCAGAGAAGAGCGCTGACGTTCCTTCTTCTTCTCTTCCTCCCCTTCCTCCCACGCCCTCCCTTTCAGACTCTCTACCTCTTCCCTTTCCATCTTACTTGCCAAAAGCACATGAAACGGAGTACGCAGCGCGTGTTCTAAAATCCGTGTGTGCGTTGGTGTTTGTGTTTTGTGCAGGATGTTGGTTTGGGCTCTGTATGTGGTGGCTTGCGTGTCTGTCTGTGAGTCTGTGCGGTCGAGGCGGTGTGGCACAGAGATCGATGGTCTCAGGCGTGTAGCGTTCCTTTTTTTTAACGATGGCATAAATAAAACGTAAATTACAGAAAAACAAAAATCATCTGATAGCGTGCATATCCACAGGTAGACGTAAAGGCTTGTGCTTTCGGTTTATCATTAGGTGTGGAGCGCAAGTGTGCCAGTGTAGTTTGGGGGAGGGGGGCGGAGCGGCTTCGCGTACTCTTATCATCTTCCCATATCCGCGCTCTGAAAGCTGGGCTTCGCATCCGCGTTCTCATTCTCTCTCCATGGTTGTGTACCAGCCATACCTCCACCTTTGATGACGAAGCACAGAAGAAACTCACGTACATTCTCCACATATTGCTCTCTCACCTGTGCAGGCATCTTAGGAAAAAAAAAGACGAGTTTCTTCTGTGTGTGTGAGTCTGTGTTTGTGTGCGTGACTGCACCACAGGGAGTGACAGTATATACATAAGTAAACAGTGGTAACAAACCCAACTCACCAAAGCATCAACGCTGTTAGATAAAAGCAAAAAGGTGCCCCTCGTCCCACATTCTCATTTGATCGTCTCAACGCTGGCATATATATATATATATATATATATAAGAGGTGTAAATCATAAGGAGTAGTGCACGTACGCATAGCGACATAGAGTAAGAGGGCAAGTGAGCTCATAGCACGTGACAACCCACTTCCGCGCATACTTTATTTTACTCTCTCTCTCGTCCACTTTGTGATGTTGTCGCGGCTCTTGACGCACTCCGACGTGCGTCGCACACTCGTCTCTCACTATGAGCTGCTGGAGGTCAGTGTTCAGCATCAGCTCGGCTCACTGGCCGTCCGTGTAGTACGTGCGCTCTCGAACAATGGCGCCCTCACGCTGAAGGAGCTGTCAACCGCTGTGCAGCGCGACACCTCACTGAATGATCTGCCAGCCAGTCGGCCAGTTGGCAGTGCTTTGTATGTGGATGTGGGGGCCCGGCCACCAGCAGCGGTCGAGGAGGGGGAGGGAGATGGTCTCCAGCAGGCCAGCCTGTATGCAGACGCGGCGTTGAAGGAGGTGGTGGCGCGACTGGTGCTCCACCGCATGATCCTCCACGACGCTGAGCGACACACGTACGAGCTGCAGCTTGGGCACGGCATTCTGCTCCGCGCACTTTTCCCCCTCGTGACGCAGTGTGTGCGGCGTCGCTATGGCGAGGCTGGTGAGGCGATCGTGCTGATCCTCTATCAGCTGGCGCTCACGCCGTGGTCCGCATGCCTGCAGCTCGCGCAGGAGCGGGTGCCAGGCCTCGCCGGCGCCGTGAAGCACGCTGGTGAGGAGCTGTGGCGGGACGGGTGGATTGAGCAGCTGACCAGTGGCGCCGCGGCGACGGCGTCGGATGAGAGTCCCGGCCGGAAGCGGGGCCGTGTGGAGGGCGGCGTGGCGGAGGGGGCGGGCGTCAGTGGCGCGGCGGCATCTGCTGTGTGCAGGCTGAGCGTGGCCACGATCGTGCGCGAGCTGATGCACGAGGCCATCCAGCAGATTGTCCATGAGCGGTACGGCGACGCAGGTGGGGTGGCTACCGTCGTGGTCGCTGCACTGGTGCGTATGGGGCCCGCCGCCGCTCCGTCGGCCCCTGAGAGGCCCATCGCCGGCGGCGGGCAGGGCGCTCCGGCGTTTCTGGCCGGGTACTCCGCCCGTCCGCCCGCCGCCTCGAGCCCTGTCCCTGCCGCTGCGCTCACTGAGGCGGTGCTGCGCGCGGGCCGGGCCACCTCTGCGGAGACCGTCAGGAGCGCACTGCAGCGCCTCACCCACCCCACCTCCACCGCGCTCGGCGACGGGGCGATGGTGGCGGTGACGACAGCGGGCGACGACAGGGCGGCAGCCTATCGGTTTGACTATGGCGCCGCCGCCACAGCGCTGCAGGTGGCGGCGTGCGAGCGGGTCGTGTTCTCCCGCCACGGCGTGCTCGGCGTGCGGCTGATGAAGCTGCTGCTCAGACATCACTTTCTCGAAGACAAAACACTCGCGGAGGAGGCCATCGCCGCGCAGCCCAAAACCCGAGAGACACTGCACGCAATGTTTCAGGATGGCCTCGTGACGCAGCGTGAGGTCCCGAGGGGTGCCGTGGTGGCCGATCGAGTTCCCAAGAACAGCGTCTTTGTCTGGGGCTGCTCCATGGCGGAGACGTTGCTGCCAGCCTGTCGTGAGCGCGTAGCCAAGTCCCTCACACTGGCGCTCGTGAAGCTGCAGGAGGAGAGGCAGCTTCTTGAAACGAAGCGAACGACTGACCATAGCCATCTGCTCTCCACCCACACGCCAAGTGCCACCCCCGCCACTCCCGCCGGTGACGTCTTTTCGACAGCGCATCAGTCCAGCGTGGTGGTTGCAGCCGCCGCCGCCCGGGATGCGGAGGCGACGCGGCTGGCGCTTGCATCGTGCCGCACGATTGCAGGCCTTCAGTGCTGTGCCCTGTCGCTCATGCGGCTGCTGCTGGTGCTGGATTACTTCTAACAAGACAAACCGCGAGTGGTGAGCAGGTGATGATCACGACGAACGTGTTGGAGTGGTGCAGTGCGGTGCAGTACGGCGGAGAGGAGGGACCCCTCATCGCTCCCCTCACGAATGACTGAGTAAGGCTGTTTTTGCTCGCTTGTCAACGACGCAATTGCAGACGTAAGACTTCACTAACAGTCGCTTTGAACAGGGGGGTGGGGAGAGGAACACGAGCGAGGCCAGGGGGTGGCCGCTGGGCTGCCGTAGACGCTGTCCTTCTTTCTCTCCTGCAACTGAGATAGTAACACTCACTCACCCACCAATGTGACCTTTCTCACTCCATCTCCCTCGATTACTCTCATGTATGCTTGGTTGGCTGCCGACATCTATGGAGGGCCTGTTTAATTAGCAGTTGGTACGACCTTGTTTCTCATCAGCACTCCATCTCTCTTCCATCCTCATGGCAGCACAACGTAGAAAAGATAACACTCAAATAGACTCTGCGTATGCAGAACCAAACGAAAACAGCAACAACAGCAACATCAGCGGGCATACGGAGAACTGTGGACTCGACGCGAACAAACACCTCTTTCTCTTTCTCTCTTCCTCTACAACTAAATTACTACCCTCTGCTCCACGCAAGCACGCATGAGCCCCCACCCTTCGGCTGCGGGCATCCATAAACGGTGGCAGCCACCGTCATCGTCGTCATCGTCGTTGCGACTCCTCTTTTTCCTCATCCTTCTTGGGACCGCCGCAGCGCTGGCGCAAGTCACCGCTGTGGACGCGCAGAGGGGCTCCACCACTGAGGTGTATGTTAACGTGTTGACCGACTTCCACGTTGACCCTGCGTATGGGGACAGCAGCGCGATCGGTCAGTGCCGGAACTCCTCCACTGCACCGGAATACGGAGCCAAGGGGTGCGACTCCCCGCTAGCCTTGGTCGCTTCTGCCATCCAGGATGCCAATAGACTGAGGGAGGGCAGGGGAGAGGAGGCAGCCTTCACTGTGTATCTTGGCGACTTCATGCGCCACAATATGGGCCTCATCAGCTCGCCTCCAGAGCTCCTTATGGCGGGCGTGGCCTCACTGCTGAGTGAGCTGTCCGTCACCCGCGATACAGCGCCGGCGTCACGCTTCTGCTGGGCGTTTGGCACCAGTGACAGCATCCCCGATTACTACTTTCACTATAACGCTTCTGCAACACCAGCGACGACAGCATCAGCAGGACCGACAGTATCATCTCCTTTGCCCACATCGTCGCCTCCTTCGGCTGAGGTGGTGCTGGACACTCAACTCCGCGTTCTCCGTGAGAATGGTCTCATGACGGACGACGAGGTGCGCGCCATGTCGTGTTGTGGCTTCTACTCGCGCAACGCGACACCAGCGCTGCGGGTGATTTCTATCAACACTCTTTTGTGGACCTATCGCATTCTCCCCGTGATTCTGGACTCGGTACGTGACCCATGCGGGCAGTTTGCTTTTCTAGCCTCAGAGTTAGCAGCGGCGCGGAGCGTAGGACAAGGTGTCGTGCTCATCGGACACATACCTCCCATCACCAAGTGGCACGGCACACTGCGGCGCGGCCACGTAGGGGACACCGCGGAGGCCGACATGTATTGGAAGCCTCAGTACCAGAGTCGCTTCACGCAGCTGATGTTCGCCCATCGCGATATCGTGAGGGTGCAGCTGTATGGCCACACTCACCACTTCATGTTCGTGGCGGACCCTCAGATGGGTGTTCCTATCGTCTCCGTTAACGCCATCTCCCCTGTGTTCGGCACCACACCGGCGTGGCTGCTGGCAGCTTTCTCGAGGCAGTCTCACCGCCTTATCAACCTGTACCAGCGCAAGCTCAACCATACAGCGAGCGGCCTGTGGAGCGACAGCGTTAATGCGGCGGACGTTCTCGGGTTCCCACTCGACACTGATGTGGATACAGCCCACGCACGGCTCTCGCGGTTGCTATATGATGACGACCGTTGGCTCCGCTTTCAGCAGATGAGCAGCGGCAGCGGCGGCGCCATCTCCTTTGCCTGCGAGACTGTATTCTGCCGTTTGTATTTGGTGTGCTCGATGCTGCACACTGCCTTTGAGTCCATTAACAACTGTGTGGCCTCACCACCGTTGCCGCCACACGAGCCACCTACCTCTAATCTCACTGGTAATACCGAGACTTCTGAGGCCCCATCGGATGGGGCGACAGCACCGCGCTATCACGTCCTCGTCGCGCGGCAGCCAGCGCGTCCGCTGCTAGGGGGGTCTCTCGCCGGGGCACCGAGTGCGCTCTATCGCGACCCCATCACTGGCCTTGCGCACCTGTTCATTGAGCATGGCGGTAGCAGCAGCAGCAACAGCAGCAGCAGCAGCAGCAGGGGCAGTCACGCGTGGGGGCATTTTGTCTCTACCGATTACACGCAGTGGCATCCCTCTCCCACTGCCTTGCGTGCTGACCACTGGCTCGACAGCGGTGGGATTCTTGCGGGCTCCATCACGAGCAACGCGGCCGGCACTCCGGTGGCGATGTATACGTGCGTGGAGAAGGGCACGGCGGCGACGGCGGGCGCTGCGGTGTACCGGCAGTGCATTGCCACCGCCACGGCGAGAGACGCCACCGGGCCGCGCACCCTCCGCACGCTGTCGAAGAGTCCTCTCAATCCTGTGATTGCGCCTGGCCCCATCCCTGGGCTCGCGTCGCCACCGGGAGGCCACCAGTACACGCACCCCACGCCTGCCTGGCTGGAGGAGCAGACCGGGGCCGTCACCTCTGGCAACGCCAGCACAGCTGATAAGCGGTGGTGCATCGCCCTCGCTGAGCATTCCTCCTCCGGTGATGCCCCCAGTGATGCCGCGCGCGTTGTCGTCTTCTCCACCAATGATGAAACGCTGCGGGGTGGGTACACGTTTTCCCACGTCCTCTACGCCGACGCCACGAACCCTGAGCGAGCGCTGGCGTACCCGGGATTCTTCAAACTGAGCAGCGCGAGTGACCACTTCCTAAAGATATCCCGCATCTCATCACAAAAGGACATCTTCGTTTATGGCACCTATGCGGCCAGCAGAGGCGGCGATACTGCCCCCACCGCCGCCGCCCCATTTACCGGCCCCAGCGGAGGTGACAACACAGAGAGGGCTGCCTTTGTGGAGGACGCGCAGCGCTCCCCGACACTGGTGGACTTCGGTGCTTTATACGCTTCACGGACGTTCTACGACCCCATTCTCGGCAAGCAGCTGTTGGTGGGGCGTGTGGCAGGGGAGGGGGAGGACGACACGACCACGCACGGGACGGCGGCCATCGGCCTCGTGCGTGAGGTGTCCTATGACGAAATTAGCGGTCAGCTCCGGACGTTCCCACTCCCCCAAATGCGCTCTGCCCGCGTAGGGAAGCTGTTCTCTGGCCAGAACGTCACTCTTGCCGCATCAGTGTTCTCCACCGCCCCACTTGTCATCGTACCCACCAACCAGTACGAGATCGTTGCCACTTTCTATCTGACAGATCCATCTCTGTACAGCCAGCAGCGCAGTACACAGGCGCATGGCCGCGATCCCGAATTTGGAGTGTTACTTTTCGGTGATGGGAATCTCTCTTCGCACCCTGCCATTTCCCTGGTGATGCCCTCCGCGGAGGTCACACAGAGTGGCGTCGCGCACAACCGCAGCCGCTGGGTGCCCTTCCGCTTGCTGACGCCATTCAACGCGACAGATGTTCCCGGCTCCGCGACCGCACACTGCCGTGCGCTGTGTGACGCTGAGCGCAGCTGTGAGTCATGGACCCACTCGTCGCGCGGCGCTGGGAGCTGTGCACTGTACTGGCAAACTACTCGCAGCCTCGGCGGGAACTTCACGGAGGGCGTGGAGGGTGGCTGGGTGGTAGATGCGGAGGCGACGAGTGGGGTTTCATCGGCGGCACCGCGGCTGCGGCTCTCGCGGGCGAGGAGCGGCACACTTGGCGCAGCTCACGCATTTTATGGCCGGGCCCCGGTGCGGTGGGCGGCGGCGGCGGCGTCGGTAAACAGTACCGCGTTAGTGCGCTTCAACATTTTCGTGGATGGGTCCATTGTGGAGGTGTTCAAGGACGGCGGACTGGAGACGTTAACTGGACGTGTGCATGTGCCTGACGTGGGTGCCTCTGCTGGCCACAGAGGGATTGGACTCTTCGCTGATGGTGTGGATGTCCGTGACGGCAGCGCGGCGTCTGGCATCACGGCGGATGTGATTGTGTACGCGTTAAGCCCCGCTGGCGACACTGAAACCCCATTCACCGCGATGACGGAGAGACTACAGTACGGAAGCACACTACATCAACTCTTCGCTTCTCACTCTATACCGGAGTGAGAGAGTGGCGGCTGCAGATGAGGGACGCGCGGCGCATCGTCAGCTTGGAGGTGATGGGTGGGGTATCGATGAACATCGAGGTGGAGTGGACAAACTGTGATTACAGAACACAGTGTCCCCGTGGTGCTTTCTCCTCCTCCCTCTTATAATTCATTTATTGGATGATCTTCTGTTGTCTGCTCCAAATTGGTTACTTTGTATACACACGAGTCCTTGTCTGCCCCTCTGGATACTACGAAGTCATACACATACACAGAGAGAGAGACACGCACGCACTATCATCTCCTTGCCCTCCTCTCTTTTTTTAAAAATAGTGTTTTTCTCTGCTCCACTCCCCCCTCCTGTCCCACTGTGCGGGAGCTGCGCTTGGGCTGAAGGAATGAAGAGGCAGGGGCCCGGCATGGACTCCGAGCAAGGGCGCCACGCCCGCTCTCTCGAGCTGCAGGCGCTCTTCCGGCAGATGGCATTCAGTAATAGCAGTGCGTCCAAAGACGACTCAGAGGGTCCGATGGTGGCGTACTTTAACACCACTGGCGCTGGTGGCGGGGGAGGCCGGCGGACCCCATACTCAAATCTCCGCGCGGGCTTGGCCGTGATGTCGTCCGCTGGTCGGCCGATCGTCCTCTCCGCGGAGAGTCGGCGGCTCCCCACCGTCTTTCGCGACCAGCGCCGCACCGTGCAGAACATCGAGTCCACCCTCACCAGTGTCAAGCAGACCCTCAAGTATCTGTCCTTCGATGTCCACCACTCCGCTGACCGGCGGCTGCCGGAGGAGACGCTGCATGCACTCTATGATAATGACCAGCAGTTCCGTCAAGGCCTCGTCGCGGCTGCGCGGAGGCGACGCCACCGCACACTCGGCCGCGACGACTACGCGAGCGATGACGAGAACAGCTCTGGGGTGGCGGGTGTGAGCGACGGGGAGCGGCTGCAGCGCGTGCAGAGGGCGCGCATCGCTGCGGCAGATGAGGGCATGTGCGACGATCAATCCGTCGAGGACTACACGGCGGAGGCGGAGGTCCCGAGGCTGTCGAAGGAGCACACGATGCGGATGGAGGTAGCGCAGATGCACGACAGCCTCCACAAGGTCGCGGACTGTGTCAAAAGCATGTCTGAGCTTGAGCGCGACACTGAGGTGCTGTGGTGGTCGTCGGCGATCCGCACGCGTGGGATGAAGGTGGCTGCGGTGCGCGCCAACTATCACGCGCGCCACGCTTGGCGGTGGTGCGCGCGGGCCCGGGAGCACCTCCTACTCCAGGTTGCCTATCTCAATGCGGAGTCCGAGCGTGGCCGCAAGGACCTGGTCGCTCTGCGTCAGCAAATTCAAGATTTCACCCAGCGCACCGAGGAGACTGAGGCGTCGACTAACGCCTTCACCGCCGCCGCCGTGGGGCTGAATGAGTCACTGCGGCAGGTTGGCGAGCGGCGGGTCGCACTGCAGGACGAGGTCGTGGCGTTGGCACTGCGGCTGGCGCTGGTCGAGGTGCCGGGCCCCGCCAAAACAGATCAGCGGCAGAACGGCACTGGCAGCCACAGCACGCCGGAGTCCGCCCCCG
The DNA here is from genome assembly GCA_027574965.2 of Ecitophya simulans. Lineage (NCBI taxonomy): Eukaryota > Metazoa > Arthropoda > Insecta > Coleoptera > Staphylinidae > Ecitophya > Ecitophya simulans. The sequence continues at coordinate 14,454 of JAODGE020005606.1, forward strand.
CGCTCACTTGCGATCCTCTGAGGGCGGAGCTGGCCTTATTGCTCCACCACACGAGCTGGCCAGAGGAGCTGCGGGCGGATGTGCAGCGGGTGATGTCGTGGGTTCGTGTGGAGCCGTGTATCTTGGAGTAGCCTTCTTGTTGTTCTCTCTCCCCCTTTCTCTGCTTTTCATGGGATTATAGACTGATGTCCTGCTGTAGCATCTCTCTCTCCCCCACCTTGTTCTCTGTGCTTGTATGCGGCCTCTGGATGGCCACGTCAGGCGGAACAGCACAGTGCGGAATTATGTAACATAGAACTTTGGAAATCGCCAACAAGCACGGTTTAATCGGGAGAAATGGTGTTGGCGCCCTATTGTATTTGACTTATCTTTTCCCTTTGCTGAGCTACAATGGTGGCTGCTACGATAGCACCAAGTATAACAAACACAAAATGCCCAACCACACTCATCGCGTTGGACGCACATCAGATACACTGCGTAGGACATATGTGCGCAGCATCCCCCAGTGGTGAGGAATCTGTTTATGAGCCCCTCCCCCCCATACGTATATATATAACCTTTCTCATCATCACTGTTATTTTCTTCTTTCCTCCCCTCACGATTGTTCTCACCTGCTCATCTCTCTCTGACTCGTCGTTTTTCGCACTCACACAGTTCTCTGCAGGCGAGGGAAGGGACCGAACTCACTTCCATTTTCCCACCTCTCATCTTCGAAAAAACACACACACGCAGACGCGCACACGCAGCGGCGCAGGTCATCGAACTGCTGGAAACGAGAAAACGCGCGTGCACCGAGAGGATACGTGCGCACGTACGTAGCCGTGAGGGGACGGGCAGTCGTTGGGGTTCGTTCCGCCCACCCTCCTCCTTGTCCGCACTTATATACACGCTAAAAAGATTTCTCTGTGTGTGTTTGTGTGTACTTGTAGTATCTATATTTGTATATCGCGAGGGAAGCGCTGCGATCACTACTTTCTGTGCGCGTGATCATCGCCAAACACCCCCCCACCCACCCACCACACACACACACACGTGATGACGCAGCGCAGCTCTACTAGCAGTGCTGTGAATGATGGTGTCGTCCCTGAGACTGGCCAGCTCTTCTCACCCGCTGAGAACACAGAGTTTGAGCAGATCCAGCTTGATGTCAAGAACTTTGACGATTACGAGAAGCAGTTTCAGGAGGTACTAATGACGCTCGAGGGCGACGACATCCTGGAATCCTTCCGTGCGGAGTACTTGGGGCTGCACCACTCTTTTCTTAAGAGTCACGAGGGCGAGAGCCGGCTGCTGCGCAAGTGTATGGACCTCCAGAACGACATTTACTCGTGCGTCTCCAAGGCCCACTCCGCCGAGGAGCTGGCGACGGGCGACAAGCAAACAATTGACAAGCTCAAGCTGGCGTGCGAGACGACCTCAAAGAAGGGCACACAGTCCAAGGAGAAGGAGGGGGCGCTGCGGGAGAAGATGGACAGGCTGCGCAAGGACGTGATGAACTTGGAGCGACTGGCCACAGAGCCGGTCGAGGCAGCGGCGCAAGAGGCGGCACTGCAGAGTCTCATGCGTGTCTATGAGGCAGTGCTCAAGGAGCGTGAGAATCAAGATCACTTGGTGAGCGCGATCCAGTACGACATCTCCTTTGCCGAGCGGAGATTACAGAAGCTGCGGGATAGCAAGGCCTCCAATGACACCGAACTGCGCACTGTTCGCGCGGCGGTGGAAGAAAAGCTGTCGGAAGTGTCTGAGGTGATGGCCCGAAAGGCGGAGAAGGAGGAGGAGCTGCGGGCAGTGCGTGATAACATGGCTCGGCGCACTGCGCTCCTGGCAGAGAGACAGCGCACCGTCGAGCAACTGACAGAGGAGCATACAAGGAATGGCGAGGAGCTGCGCCGGGCTGGAGAAGAGGCAGCGGCGCTCACAGAGGAGTACCAGGTCCTCTGTCGGCAACTGCAAAACACCAATAGCGCCCTTCAGGAGTGCAACGAGGACAACGACGCACTGCAACGACGGACAAACGAGACTATGGTGGAGCTGCAGACCCACCAGTCTACCGTCTTCTCGACGCACAAGACCTACGTGAAGGAATCCAAACTGCTGGAGGCGATGGGCCGCCGCAATGTCGTGGCGGAGGAGAAGAGGCAGCAGACACAGCAGGACCGCGACGCCCTCCGCGACACCCTCCGTGCTAAGGAGGCCGAGCTGGAGCAGCTCAACCGCGCCACAGAGGCCGCTGAGAAGCAGCTCGCCAGCGTGAATCGAGAGCGCGACCTGCTCTTTCAAGACTACATGGGCGCAGATCAGCAGACACAGCGCAACACTATCTGGCTCGCGGAGAAGCAGGCCCAGCTGAGGCACTCGGAGCACGAGCTAGCCGCCTTTGAGGAGCAAGCGCAGCAGCAGAACGAGAGTCTGTTCCACGTCACCCGCGAGTGCATGAACTATGAGGAGCAGGCAAAGAAGCACGCCTTTGCGTGCGCCACTATGATGGCCGAGGTGCGCTCACGTGAGCGGAGGATCACGGAGACACAACAGCAGATCAGGGACACCGAGGCCCGCATCACACAGCAGCAGTCGATGCTGGACACAATAGTTTCAGACCGCAACGCGTACGCGAAGCATTACGGTCAGCTCCGGAGCGAACTTGCCGCGATGAACAAGAAGTTCGAACTCGTACTGGTGCAGATCCAGCAGATGAAGGACGAGGTCTCCAGGCGTGACCACTTCATCATCGTGGAGGACGAGGAGATCGCTGGGTTGCAGCGGCAGCGGAAGGAGATGGAGGGCCACATCATTGCCTTTCAGCGTCACGCGGAGAAGAAGGCGCGGGGAGTGGGGCTGTTCAACGTGGAGCTGCGCAATCTGAGTGGGGTGCTCGCGGCCGCCGAGGAGGAGGTCACACGGCAGAGGCGCCGGTGTCGAGAGATGATCCACGAGCGCGACCTGCTCACCACCAAGACAGTCCAGCGTACCAAAGAGATGACGACGCTGTATGAGAAGATCCACACACAGCAGGCGCTGCTCCAGAGGGCTGAGGAGACGTACCGGGATCGCGTGAAGCACCTCGAGCAGCTCGATTATCAGGCCTCCAACCTCGCGCAGCAGCTCACTCAAATGCGCCAGTTCGTGGAGCGGGTGCCGGACCTGCGCCTCCTCGTCAACAGCGCACGCAGAGATCTGACTAAGCAGAAGGTCCAAGTCCGAGTAATGCTGGACGAGTGCGAGCGCCCCCTGAATCTCCACCCTGGTCACGAACTCGCCTGGTCGGAGCCGGAGACTGCGGAGTTGGCCGAGCGTGCCCGCTCCCTGCAGCGTGAGCTGAATGACCGTCGTCAGCAGCTCACGGAGAAGGAGGAGCGCATTCAGGTGACGGAGCAGCAGTACATGCGGGCCAGAGCTGCAGTCGCGAAGCAGCCCGGCCCGGAGGTTGCTGAGCAGCTCTCGACGTATCAGGCCGCCCTGGTGAAGAAGCGGGAGCAGATGAGACAGATGACGGACAGTCTCAAGTACTTCAGGGAGCAAACCGAGCACTACCGCAGTCGGCACGATGAACTGCGGGACCGGCTCGCGGAGATGGCAAAGGAGTACGCTGTGGCACGTGATAGGAACGAGCGGGCCGGGGCGGCTGCAGATGGCACCGCGGACGGTGGCGGAGACGGCGGGGCCTCGGGCGGCGGTGCAGACTTTGTGTACACTGGCTTTGTTGCCCCACCCCTGAACCCGCAGGCTGGTGTGACGGAGGCTCACTGATTGCACATCCTCGCTGTTGTGTTGAGGCAAAGAGAAAGTCACGCAGACACGGGTGACCTGAGGCGATGGATGAGTGGTGTATACGCACACACAAACACACACACACACGCACTGCGGGGAAAGGGCGGATACGTGGTGGGCATGAGAGCGGAGCTGTGAAGGTGCAGAGCGCTCTCCCTTCCCTCGAAGTGTGTATGTGTATGTGTATGTATGTGTGTGTGTGTACAGGTGATTTTAGGAGAACTGCTCGCCGTTTTTTTTATCATTTAACAGAGACGTTTGTTCCCCCTCGTCTCTTCTCTTCTCTTTACTTGCCACAAGTCATGTATAGTGTACATCTATCTCAAACCACAATGATATTGTTTTTCGATTGATTTACTTATAAAGAGGAGAAGATGGGTCGGATAAACGTCTTCACATTTCCTCTCCACTTCCCCCCTGCTCTCTCTGCACTTTCTTACCTGATCCCCACACATTTACATCTTTCTCTCTCCTCTCTTGCCGTTATGGTGATCATGCCATCCCCCCCCCCCCTCATACTGGATGACACTCCGTCACAGCTTCTGTGCAAACACACACACACACACACACACACCCAGACACTCCTAAGCTACCAACACATCTCCTAGCAGCAGTTTTGCCTGCCACGTTATCGCTCTCTCTCTCGGCCCCGGCCCTTTTCTATTTATTACTGTTATCATTGATCTTATTAGTTGCTTTTGTTCATTCACACAAACCAATCTCTCACTCCTTCCCCGCCAAAAAAAGCACAGAGAGGAGAGATAGGTAAGAGGAGCCACAGAGAGTGAGCAGGCGAGAGCGAACAGACACCACCGCGATGATGCGACGACTGCTCTCTGCACGCCCCTCTGCGCTGGCGGCTCTCACCATCTCATCCACGAGGAGGGCGACGCTATTTGAGTCTGCCTCGCAGCGCACTCTCAGCACCTTAGCGTCCCTCCCCAGCGTGTCCACCTCTACCGCGCTCTGCTTTTCTCGTCGTGCGAAAAGCAGCGTGACACCATGGGGATCCGGCGGCGGGAACGGCGACGGGAACGGCGGGGGCGGCCAGCAGGAGGGCCGTAAATGGGTGAACCCCAACGCAGTGCCGCCCGGTGAGTTCCTGAAGAAATACGCCCGTGACCTCACCGAGGAGGCACGCCAAGGTCGGCTCGACCCCATCGTAGGACGCGAGGAGATCATTCGCAGGACGATCCAGGTGCTGTCCAGGCGAACAAAGAACAACCCGGTGCTCATCGGCGAGCCCGGCGTCGGCAAGACCGCCATCGTCGAGGGCCTCGCGCAGCGCATCGTGAAGGGCGAAGTTCCTGAGAGCATCAAGAGAAAGAAGGTGTACTCGCTGGACATGGGTACCCTCGTCGCCGGTGCTAAGTTCCGCGGCGAGTTTGAGGAGCGCCTGAAGGGCGTTCTCAAGGATACGATCGAGTCCAAGGGGGAGGTGATCCTCTTTATCGACGAGCTGCACACGCTGGTTGGGGCCGGGGCCTCCGGGGACGGGTCAATGGATGCGGCAAATCTGTTGAAGCCGTCGCTCGCCCGCGGTGAACTGCACTGTGTCGGCGCTACCACACTGGATGAGTATCGCCAGCACATTGAGAAGGACGCCGCACTGGCGCGCCGCTTCCAGTCTGTGCTGGTCACGGAGCCCACGGTGGAGGAGACTGTGTCGATCCTTCGCGGAATCAAGGAGAAGTACGAGGTGCACCACGGCTGCTTGATCAAGGATGAGGCGCTGGTGTACGCGGCGGTGAACTCGCACCGCTACCTCTCCGAGCGCCGGCTCCCCGACAAGGCCATTGATCTCATCGACGAGGCCGCCAGTCGCCTGAGACTGCAGCAGGAGTCGAAGCCGGAGGAGCTGGACATGGCGGAGCGCGAACTGATCCGCCTCAAGATCGAGGCCGAGGCCGTGAAGAAGGACAAGGATGAGCTTGGCAAGGAGAAGCTGAATCACATCTACGAACAGATCGAGACACGGCAGAATGAGTACAACACGCTGGAGGAGCGCTGGAAGAAGGAGAAGGCACTCTTCCACACCATCAAGCAGCGGACAGAGGACCTGGATGTGCTGCGCCACCACCTCGAGCAGGCCATGAGCGCTGGGGATTTCACGAAGGCCGGTGAGATCCAGCATGGGCAGATCCCCAAGCTTCTGAAGCAGATCGAGGAGGACAAGAACCTGGCAAAGTCGAAGAACTTTATGGTTCACGACTCCGTCTCCTCCAAGGACATCGCCGAGGTGATCGCGCGTGCCACTGGCATCCCAGTCGCGCAGCTCATGACGGGCGAGAGGGAGAAGCTCATCCACATGGACACGGAACTCAAGAAGACCGTCCTCGGCCAGGATGAGGCCATCGACTCCATCACAAACATTGTGCGCATCTCCCGCGCCGGACTGCACTCGCACAAACGCCCCCTCGGCTCGTTCCTCTTTGTCGGCCCCACTGGTGTTGGTAAGACGGAGGTGTGTAAGCGTCTCGCCAAGTTCCTCTTCGACGACGACTCCTTCATCTGCCGCATCGATATGAGCGAGTACATGGAGCGCCACTCGGTGCACCGCCTCATCGGAGCCCCGCCAGGTTACGTGGGCTACGAGGAGGGCGGCGAGCTAACGGAGTCTGTGCGGCGGCGCCCTTATCAGATCGTCCTCTTTGATGAGTTCGAGAAGGCACACCCCAGTGTGTCCAACATCCTGCTGCAGGTCCTTGACGAGGGTCACCTCACCGACAGTCACGGCCGCAAGGTCGACTTTAAGAACACCATCATCATCCTCACATCGAACATTGGTGCCGACGCGATTGCGCAGCTGCCAGAGGGCCGGCCAAGTTCTGACGCCATGCCGCAGGTAATGGCGCAGGTCAAGCAGCGCATGACACCGGAGTTCATCAATCGACTGGATGATATTATCATGTTTAACCGTCTCAGCCGCGTTGACATTCGACACATCGTAGAGCTGCTCTTTGCGGAGGTGCAGAGGATGCTCACGGAGCAGCAGATCACACTGGAGGTGCCGAAAAAGGTGTACGACTGGTTCGGCGAGAACGGCTACAGTGCCGTTTATGGCGCGCGGCCGCTCAAGCGCTTGGTGCAGAGTGAGCTGCTCAACCAGCTGGCAATCATGCTGTTGGACGGCCACATCCGGGAGGGAGAGCTCGTCAAGGTGTCTGTGGAGAGCAATATGATTGTGGTCGTGCCGAATCATCAGATGCCATCGGATGAGGAGGTGAGGCAAATCGAAGAACAGTAGCTAATGATGCGTGCGTGCGTGTGTGCATCTCCGTCTCTCTCAGAGGTGTTCTTTTCTCCTTATATGAAGTTGACAACTTATTGGGAGATGTCACAGGTGGGATGCATCAAATGACACACACATACACACATAAATGCTGCTGAGCACTTTTTTATATTTTATTTTTTCGCATGGGCACTGCTTCTCCCAACCAATGGGGGCTTAAGAGGAGGGGGGGGGAGGGAAGCGAGAGGGAGGATAGGATCTTCACTTCTCCTTCCTCTCTCCTCCTCTCGTGTGTGCCATTGCAATGGTGGAGGGCTATGCCACATGGAGAGGCTGTCTGTGTGGTCTCTCTTATCAACTAACACAGAGCCGTTCACACACACAACAAAACAAAGAGAGACACACTACAAAGACAAGAAGGCCATCTTCTCTCTCTTTCTTATCTGTGCGGAACGTATTGGGAAGTGAAGGCGACCGTGCAAGCTGCAGAGATCGCGTACGTGATCACGATGAATGGGTCTAGCGGGTTAGATTGGGGCAGCTCATGGAGAGTTCACACACACCCGTATTATTTATCACCACCTCTCTCTATCATCCCATTGAGCAATGTGAGAATGGGCTCCTCTCTCTCCTTCATCATATCTGAGAAAAGAAACCATAATTAATAAAACGACTGCCAACAAGTAGCAGCAACTGCAAACCCGGATGAGAAGGCACTCTCCTAATCCGCATCTCCCGTTGCACGACTCATGCCTTCTTTCTCTTCTCTTTATATGCGCTCCCGCGGGAGGGTATGATATTGTTCTGATAAAAAAATCAAGGCGGCACATCATCCCTCATTGCCTTTCTCTTTCTCTTTCGCTCTCTCATCTCTCAGCGATCACGACCAAATGAATAACACAGCAACCGATCATTACTAAATTTGTCATCATCTATTTCATCCTCTCTGATCGGAACACACACTCGCACAAAGCACACAGAAGCACAGCTTTTATCACACACAAACAATTTATGCGTTGCGTACCTTCTCCGTTCCAACCCCCTCTCTCTGCGGTTGATTCTTTTGTGGACAGACAGTCCGCACTGCTTTTGATCTCGCTCGTACAGGCACAGATCCCAGTTCAGGGCGAGTAGGTGCAGGAGCCACTGCGCGCTCCTGAGGGACCTCTCTCTTCCATCTGAAATTCTCTCCTTTTCTCTCCTCCTTGAAGAGACCTGGGCTCTGAAAATGCCACAGCCCACACAGAACACACGCGCTGCCGTCGTAGAGGCGCGCTGGCGGCTGCGGTGGCGGTTCATGCAGGTCCAGTGCCTGCAATGTCTCATCTCTGAGGCATGCATGTGGACGGAGTGGGGCGTCACAAGCAGCGACATCAACAGCCACCCTCCACGCGATGACCATATAAACGACACATCACAAACACACAGATAGCCCCCCCCCTTCTCATCCAAGCCCACCCACTCCCCCGTTGGCGTACAGATTATCAAGGGGGAGGGGGAGAATGAGGCGGCAATAAGGGGGAGTTTGCGCTGCACTACAGCATCTTCAACACAGATGCAATAGACACAGTGACTGACCACACGTATGACAGAGCAGGGCGGAGGAGGAGAGGGTGAGAGGTGCAACACATTCATTTTTCTCTTTTACTCACTTGAGAGTTTGTTGTGCACCTCTCCACTCGCTTTCTTTCCTCGCGACGGTGCTGTGGTGATCGCTGTCTCTTCCCCCCCCCTCTGTCCTCATCTCTCCTTGTGTGTGCACCTCATTCACCAGTGCATTACGTTTGGCGTGCGTGTGGCTACACCACCGCCAGCTGAGTGCGCTGTTTAGTCTCTCTTTCTCTCTTTTTCCGTATTTTTGTCTATACTTTTTCCCTTTTTTTTTTTAAACCTGTCCTTTTCATCGAACCACTCTGCTCAAAACGCTCTCGCCATTACACACACACACGCGCACATGCCTACTTGATGCACTGAGAAGCTTGTTTGCCCACCACTGATCTGCTTTATCCCTCTCGACTCTCTCTTACTATGCACACACACATATATATATATATATATATATATATGTATGTATACACGCACACAGTACCAACCATTATAGAGGAAGGACAGTATCTGTACACACACAGCAGTGGCGATGAAGGGACTGCTGAGGCGATCTTGTGCCTCTCCGAAGAGCTCCCCGCACGTGCACACCGGCTCCTTCGCCGGCCCGCATGCCAGCTCGCCTGTCGCCCCGCGTCGTCAGCGGGGTCTCAACCCCCGCCGCCGGGCCGCAGCAGCGGTAATCACAGTGCTGCTGGTCTGCTGTATCGTGACCTTTGCTTGGTGGCCAAGGGAGACTTCCGGGAGGGCGAAGGAGCCGAAGCCACGACGGCGTCCACCAGTGCCCTCGAAGCGTGGAAGCAGCAGCGACCCCATTGCGATTACGCTGATCATGTCGGCGCAGTTTGGGATCGAAGATAGAAGGGCACGCAGTCTCTCTGAGTTACTTATGCCCGTCATCAACGCGGAGGCAGCACTGTGCTATCGCAGGCGGTCCGCCACGGCGACGGCGTCACCCTTCACGCTCAGTGCCGTCCTCGTGACGGACTTATGCGCGGCGGAGGTGGAGCCGCTGGTGACGGGGCGTCGCGGGCTGAAGGAGGTGCGGGTCGCCGCCGGGGGCCTCGGCGGCCTCTGGCGTGCGTGGACGCTGGACACTGCCCCGCTGCGGCATATTGGGGGCGTGTCAGCGTCCTGCAACTGCTTCAGCCCCACCACCACCATTGTCTCATTCGCCGCCAGCGACTGTGGATCCCCGCACAGAGAGGACCAGCCCGCCGCACCGCTGGCACAGATGATCGACGCTGGCTTGCGCACGGGGGCTGGGGAGAAGTGCCTCTACTTTGTTTCCATGCTCTCTAACGTGGTACCCACCGCGGCCCCATACACAGTCCCCGACGACGTCACAGAGACGCGCCGCCCTCCAACTGGGTTTATAGATGCCCTTCTGCAGACACTTACCACGTCCGGTGACCTCGTCAATGCCACCGTCGCCGCTGCTGAGCGCTCGTACGTGGCCGCAGCGTCCTGCGCGGTGGTGGTGGCAGCGGGGCAGTCCACACGACATACATACGGCCACTACGCAGCGGTGCCGGTGCCGCTCTCCCATGGACAGCTCTCCCGATACACCGTCGTGGATACTGGCGGGGTGGTGGGTAGCACTGCCACCTCAGACGGGCTCCTTCTGTATTTCATGAGCCGCCACCAGGCTGGCCTCCGGGCGGATGACCAGCGTGTGCTCTGGAGCGCCGACGTGGATGCGGCGTCGCTGTTTTGTGGGGCATTTCACAAGGGCCTCTTCGACGCCTCGGGCGGCTTTGCTGCAGCGCTGGCAGACACACATCTGACGTCGGCCGCGACGGGGGGCACTGGCAGCGCGACAGCCTCGGCGCCTACCCTGGCCGGTCGCCCGATCCACACAGCCGCGGACTCCGCGGGGTGGCTGCTGGCGCTCCACCAGCAGCGGCTGTACCCGGACTGGACGGTGCGGCGGGGTCGCGCGCTGGCCGTGTGGCAGCCCCGGCGCGGCCCCGCCGCGGACGCAGCGCTGGACACTCCTCTATATGGTCTTCACGACGCATACGGAATGGCGATGGAGCCGCTCCTTCTGCGCCTGCAGGCACGGCGCGGGCGGGGGCGGTGGGAGTGTCCAGTGCAGCATAAGACCGCGGCGGTGATGGGGCAGGCGGCGGAGCAGGACGCAGAGGCCGTACAACGACCGCCAGGGGAGATGGAAGCAGGGGGGGAGACAGAGGGGGAAGTGGGCTGCCCCGCGCCGGTCATTTACTATCACTCCGACTACGCCTGCACGTGCTGCAGTCTGGGCCGGCACGCGCAGGCGTACATGCACCTTCCTGCGGAGCGATTCACACTGGGCACTGTCGGGGAGGACGTTCCCCGCTGCGACCGGCCCGGCGGCGGTGCACTGAGGCTCTCGCACACCGCACGCGAGCACTTTACGCTCTTTGGCGGTGCGATGAGCGCGACGGCGCAGAGGTTCTGGCAGGCACGACTGCTGGAGCGACCGCAGGTTCACTTTGTGTACGCGCGCCCAAATCGATACCGCCACCACCTCCTTGCCACCGCTCAGCAAATGCGGCAGCAGGAGCAGATGGCCCTGAGCGGGGTTAGGGCTCCTCCGCCCCTTCGCTTTACGATTGGGTACAGCCACCACGACTTCTCTATGATTCCGTCAGCCTGGGTGGATCCACTGCACTCTGCCACAGATGAGGTGTGGGTGCCGTCGTTCTTTTTCCAGAAGCTCTACACGGACAGTGGCGTGGTCGAGGAGAGGGTGAGGATTTTGCCAGAGGCAGTGGACACGTACCTGATGGATCCCGCGAACACGGAGCCGCTCCAGTTACCACTGCCACCGCCACGCGCACTCGGTGCATCGGCGGGGTGTGTGTGGGACTCCCAGCCATCACTTTCTCCAGATGAGCGATCGTTTCGGTTAGTGTTCCTCTCTGTGCTGAACTTTGACGAGCGCCACGGATGGGACGTTCTGCTCTCAGCCTACTGGGATGCATTCGGCCCTCTCTCCGCCCCTGCGCACCTGCGCAACCGCACAACGCTGATCCTGAAGACCAGCCTCCACACCCCATCCACGCCCAACCTGAATGCCCACACGATCGAGCAATTTTTGCAGCAATGGGCCGAGAGGACCACGGCGATGCCCGGCTTCACGGACTTCGCAGCCTTCCCGCACGTGATGGTCGTGGATGGAGAGTACACACAGGCGGAGATGACCGCCCTCTACGCCGCCGCCGACGTCTATGTGCTGCCCTCACGCGCGGGTGGGCGAGTGCTCGCGGTGAGTGAGGCCCTGGCGATGGGCTTGCCAGTGATGATCACGAACTGGGGCTGGCTGGCGTCCCTCGCGTTGTTAGACTTCGCATTCCCAATCCGCGTGGAGAGCCTCTTGGAGCCCCCCATCTCTGCTGTGGCAGCGTACGGGGTGCTACCGCCGGGCCACAAGTGGGCAGCGCCGAGCCGCAACAGCACAGCCACGCACATGCGATACGCTGTGATGAACCGCAAGCAGGTCCACGCGATGGGACGCCGCGCGCGACGATTCGCAGTGAAACAGATTAGTGAGGAGGCCGTCGCTGATACAATGGAGGCACACCTGCGAGACGCATTGCGGGGGAAAGTGAAAGGCTCCAATGGCACTTGAAGCACCCATATCCCTTTTTCCCCGAAGATACATACACATGTACGTTGACCTGGTTGGCGTATCTTACTAATGTAAGTGAGTCTGACGGTAGGTTGGCTGTAGGTCGGTGGAGACATATATATATAATCTTTGGTTGCTCAATATTTTTGCACACCCACTCCTCACAACTCACGCTCATACAACGATCGCGCTCGCGAGTGAGATGCGCTCCATTGGAGATTCTTCAGTCAGTTGAATGATTGACGTTTGTGGTGATTCTGCCACTGTTCTTTTGCCTTTTTGATTTTCCGCTGCGCATGTGTGTTGTGTGTGTGTCAGTCAGGGCTGTGTCCTTTTCTCTCTTTTCTTTTTAATTCCTCCGTTGGAAAGTACATCGCAGTGAAGACGCGCGGGTGGGAGCGCGAGGGACTCACTCGTGTGCAGCCCTGCTGGCGCATATGTATCTCTCTGTTGCATGTGTGTATACGGGCACCCATTGGCACGCCGCACCTACTCTCCCATCTCCTGCTATTTGTTTGCCCTTCAGTGATTTTTCAAGAAAATATTTCGAATTTCTATCTTGAGTGTGCTTTATCACTCATAAAAAGAACTAACTTCTTCGACACCTTCATATGATACACGTTCCTCTCCCCCCGCGTTCCGGGGGCCCTCTTCTCTTGCGTGCAGGAGCTGCTATATCTCCTTCTTGTCTTCCCTTCTGATGGTTCTACTAGTTAGCTGGATATCCACCACCGCTGTTCAGCCGTTTCTATTTTTATATATATAAAAGAAAAGTTAGCTTTTAGGTCCTATCACAGGGAAGGCCAACGAAGTGCGCGAGGGGACCGAGAGAAGCGGGGAATCATAGTAAGATAATAAACATAAAAGAGTCAACAGAGAGAAGAGAGTGTATATGCATCAAAAAATAACTGCGCACATTAGCCGCCAAGCGCTTGCGCAGAACCGAGAGAACTCTGAGTGGGCACGAGAGCGTACTAACATAGAAAAGTACACTAACAGTAATAATAATAAAAAGAACAGCGAAGAGAAGCCAAGCAGCACTGAAGCGCTTTCACGCCCACTTGCCACCGCGGGTGTGGCGTCGCTGCACGATCGTTACGGTGCTGCGCCATAGTCAGTTCCACTCTCCTCCCTCTTCTCGTCCTTCTCCTCTTCCTTCACAAGCACCCGTTTCCACCTTCCTAGAAGCCCCACCTCTCTCACCACCGCTCGGCACACAGACCACCACCTGCGGCTCCACGTGTACAGACATGCCCACCGACCCCAGGACCAATCCTCTGCTCACCCCCAGCAAGCACCAGTACGGTGTGCCCCCCTTCGATGAGATTCACACTGAGCACTATGAGCCAGCCTTTGTGGAGGGAATGGCTGAGCAGATGCGCGAGATCGAGGCCATCAAGAACGACGCTGAGCCCGCTACCTTTGCCAACACGGTGGAGGCACTGGAGCTGAGCGGTCGCACGCTGAGTCGTGCCTCTCAGATCTTTTTCAACCTCTGTGCCGTGCACACCAATGAGAGCCTCCAGAAGATGGAACAGAAGTTCGCGCCGCTCCTCGCGCGGCACAAGGACCACATCTTCCTCGATAAGAGCCTCTACGACCGCATCAGGGCAGTCTACGACGCTCGCGACTCTCTCAGTGGCGAGGCGCTCCGTCTTGTCGAGCACTACCACCGCGAGTTCATGCACGCCGGCGCCGACCTGGACGACGACAAGAAGGCTCAGCTGCAGACGATTAACGAGCGGCTCGCCGGGCTGCAGGCTGTCTTCGGCTCTCGTCTCCTTGCCACCTTCCGTAAGGGCGCGCTAATTCTGGACAGCGCGGCGGAGCTGGAGGGCTTCACACCAGACGAACTCACCACCGCGCGCGCGGAGGCGGAGGCCCTGGGGCACCCTGGCAAGTACGCCATCGTCCTCCTCAACACTGC
>JAODGE020005637.1:0-10467 GCA_027574965.2 Ecitophya simulans
ATATATATATATGTGCCGCTAGTCTAATAAATGAAATGGCGGAACGCCGCGCGTGGATTACGTCCTTTGAACGAGGCCCGAATACACGCGCAAGCAACCAACAACAAAAAACAAAACAAAAAGAAACAAACGCAATGTTTTCACGTCGCGTGCTCCACTGGCGTTCCAAAGTCCCTCAATCTTTACTGAATGTTATATTTGTTAATAAAAAGTGAGAAAAGCAAAAAATGAAATTATAAATTATATCTGTATTATGCCATTCAGGTTTGCGATGATATCCAACAAAACACTTCCGAAAGCTATGTGCAATAAAGACGAACAGGAACTGAACACTGTGTCGGACGAAACAAGTGCGGTCGATAATTCTTAATCGTAACAAAATACCCTGTCAATAGCGCGCTACATTAATCATTACACAATTACCATTTGCACCGTGTAATACGATATGCACCGTTTCGAGCGCACCCGCGTCGAGTCGAAACGTTCCAATGACTGACCAGTTTGTTTGGAAGTGTTTGGTTGTGTCGATCAACCGAGGATGAAAAAAAAGCATAAAATAAATCCTACTTTAACAATGTAAACTCTCGACTCCTATCTATATCATTGAAATCAAACGCAAGTTGGGCATAGAAATTAATCCTTTTTAATTAGGAGCCATGCACAAATGCGGATAAAAGCAATTTTTCTGTCTGTAGGACAAATTGATGATACTACTACATAAAAATGATAAAAACAAAACGTGGAAACAGACTTTTGAACGAAACGAATGCCAGATGCGTGTGCTGCATGAATGAGTATAGTATTTGTTGTGAAATACAAGATTCATCTGCGGAGCAAAATGAACAACACACCGTGATTATACTTTCGACGAGTACAGCAGCAAATCAGTATTCTTTTCGTTTTTTTTTTTCAACATGTGAACATTGTTTCGTGCCGATATTAAATATTGTCATACCAAATATGTATATGTGAAACAAGGAAACTAAACAAAACATGGAAAATACGTTGGTTATTTTCATAATAGGGGATTCATAAGTGCTGTATCCAAAATGAACTGCCTGATATGAATCACCTCTATCTATAAAGTAAAATACTATGCAAACACACAAAATGAAACCAAGCAAACAAACATGAAATAAATTAAAAAAATTATAAAAGAATGAAATGTAACTAAATGATCTGTAATAAATATGTCTTATTTAATTTGTGCGTTTTTCGCTGTTTAATCTAATTGCAGGCAGTAAACGTGTACTGTGTGCTATACAGTGAAGTTGCTTTTTTATTTTGCTCATTGTCAGACCTGATTCACTTTCTACCACTAACCCGCTCTATATCTTAAGACGGCCGGATTTTATTGTAGTCCGATCTTATAGCAGTCGCAAGTATACATGTGTTAGTGTATTATTTATTTGCTATTTTCACACCAAAATTAGCATTAGTCAAAATGGATAGTTTTGTATTAATGAAAATGTTTCTGCCACCTACATATACATATACAGTTAAATTCTCAACAGCGCTCAGCGCAGAATTGAACGTAGATTCGAATGGAATGAATGAATTTTGTCTAGTATTAATATTTTCCGAGATAATGTGTGAGGGATTTCACATCGCATTCGATTTTTGGCAAATTTGCAAAGGGGTACCTCTGCATCTTTGCCACAAATGCCAAAAAAATAAAAATCAAATTAAACTAGCTTAATTTGACGCAGATTGGACGTAGATTCGAATGGCACTAACTAATTTTTTCTAGTAAATATTTTGAGATGTTTGACGGATTTAACGCATTTGTTTTTTTAACATGGCATAAGCACTCTTGTGTAATATATACTCTCTGCTAATAGGTACTTGTTGCTATAGATATATTATTTTTATATTTACATTATCTTTGGAGTATTAACATTCGTGAAACAATAAATCTCAGCGTGAATTGAAAGCAAAATAAAAATGGAGAATGAAATTGAGCGCTCGTAGCCCCCCGACGCGGAGAAGACTCTTTCTACTATTCGGGGGGCGGTAGGAGTTTTCCGGATTTCCGTCATACTGCTCCTTGGCCTGTCGCTCGATTTCGGTGAAGAACATGTCGTGCGACGACTGGTACTCGCGCAGCGCAATCTCCTCGAGCTCCTCGGTCTCGCTGCAATCGACGGCAATCAACGGATCCGTGTCTCCGGCGGCGGCTTTTTCGGCATTTGGCGGCGCGACGCCGTCGCCATCCAGTCGCGCCATTATCCGATAATCCGAATTCGGCTTGGACAAAATTTTGCTGGGATATTTCGGCGGCGCGCCCGCGCTGCTCGTCGCCGACGACGCCGGCGGCGGCTGCTTGGGGAACTTCTTGGGTTTGCCCATCTCAGGAGTTTTGCTACGGGGGAATTTTCCAACGACCGGCGCGATGGTCTTCTTTTTGGTTTTGGCAGGGTCGTATAGTGGGTAGCACGCGTTGGCGACCTGTTGGTTGGAGGCGCTGCGGTTGATCGGCGCCGGCTGGCAAGGCCACGTCGCTGGCTGGCTCTGGGAGGGGCCCGCGTTGTAGATGGTATTAGAGCGCACATACTGCGGGTTGATCCACCTGTGTTTGGTAGGCATTTGTGGTAAGAGGAAGAAGCTGTAGGGTGTTGGCGTTCGACGGTAAGTCGGCGACACGTACCAGTTTTGATTCACCTGGGGACGCGCCAGTGCCATCTGGTTCGGTGCCGGCGCGTATCTGTTGAAATTTAAACTTCCAGCGTAGGGACTCGGCTCTGCGATATACTGCAGTTGGCACGGAGGATTGGGCTGGTAGCCTCCGACAGAAAGAGCTTTCGGTTGGTTATCGTAACCTGTTGCATCGTTCACGAACGGCATGTTGTATTGATTGATGGCATAACCGCCATAGCAGTTGTTTACAGACTCCGAGTAAGAAACTTTTGCTGGCGATAATTTTGCTTTGGCCTGCGCCGGTTGTTGTTCACACGAAGTTTCTTCGCTTTCCGACGCTTCGTTTTCGAACGGACCTTCCGTTGTCGGCGATTGGGCGTCAAGCGGTTCTTGTAATCTGTCAATGAACTCGAATGAAGAATTTGTTTCAATGTCAAGGTTCAGAAATAAAGTTTTGGAATTGCCACCGCTGGGAGTTTCGTCCGCGAAACCATTTGATTTGGGACTGGAAGGTTCGTACAGACTTCTTCCTGATTTGGGCGCTGTTGTGTTACCTTGCACGACATCGGAATAAAGGCGACGCTGAGGCAACAAACTAATTTCGTGACTTTGCGATGAACTCTCTTCCAGTTCACCCACCTCCATTAAATTTGGCAGTTTCTCATGCAAGTCAACTATAAAAGTTACCAATTTCTGCATGAAACAGACAAATGGGTGCATTGTAACTGTACTTTGCGCTTTAAAGTAAAATACTACCTGCAAATCAGTGTCGCCGGACGCCACGGTGAAACGATACTCTTGTGCGCTCTCTTTAAAAATAACATTATCTAACATTGTCTTATATACGTCCAATAAGTGATCTTTGCTACAAGTTTTCTTCTTTTCCCACAAATGTTTCACTTTATCTACAAAGGAACACTAAGTTAGACACTGAAGTCGACACTCTTCTCTTAGTGGTACCCGATAAGATCTTGTTGCGTAGTTCGAATCCTTCGGGCTCGTTCACTTCAAAATAGTACGGCAAATTTGTCGCCAAATTAGATTCCTGATCGACATTGTCATTGTTATCCAGCCTGGACGACGTCGAGCATTCCGGAGAGTTGTCGGCCGACCGGTCCACCGAACTGGCCGAGGAATTTTGGTACTCTGGAGTTTCGCAAAAGGAAAAGAATTCGCGATACGATTCCTCGCCGCGCGCATCTCGTTTCTCCAATTTTTCCAGTTCGGTCTCGTACAGACTGAAGTTTTTCGACGTGGAGCACAGCGTGTGAATAAAAATTCGCTCAACGTCCGGGTACATCCACGGCTCTTCAATTACATCGTTCTTCGACAGGTAGGGGTGCAAGAAGGGAGTGTCGCTAGGATTGGGAGTGTAGCTGCGCTCTCGGAAGTCGTTATACGCATAGTGTCCATATTTTGCTAAATGACTGTTGGGTATAACGTCTTCCACATAGCGCTCCGTTTCGCATTGCGCACTTTCCGCATCTTCTAGATCCTTGATCCTAGCACAAAGCACCTGTATATGGGGGGGGGGGACATTTTTAAAGTCAACGGAGTGAAATGTGGCGCGTCGCGTAAAGCATTACCTGATGCGATTGCTTATATTGTGAATCTTGAACGAAGTCATTTTCTGAAATCAGTTGTATGTTATTGTATGCCTCGCGAAGCCGATTTTTTATCATAAGGGCTTCATTTATGTCGAGGCTACCAGTCATTTTCGCGCCATTGTTTCGAAATATTGTCTAAAGCGATTGACAGATGGCAGCGGGCGCTGCGCCGTTAATTATTATATTAAATGAGCAGATAGAGAACTGTAATTTATACTTGATGTATACATGGAAACGCAATTAGTCATTTTCGAGTAATGCAGTTCGCCTCCGCTAGAGTTGCTGTACCTGCTGTACAACTTTCAAATGAATTAAGCAGTTTTCGCCCTCTGCAGGCGTTTTAAGTAACCTTGTTGATCTATTCCTGCAGAAAACGTGCGTTATCGTTAAGTTATCGCTGCAGGAGTAATTATATCATGTGTTTATTGTGGAATTGTACTTATTCTGGTTTTGTTTACGTACCACATAATACACATGTACGCATCTCAGTAACATGAATACCACTGGGATATTCTAAACAACTGTATAATGGAAATGTTTAATAATTTAAGAGATTTATTAAACGTTAAAAACATAGCTGTGATAAATCCTGAGGTTCCTGGTACTAATCAAATAAATCCAGATGCAGCAGCAGAGTTGCTCGAGCATTTCCACAAACAATGGGAAGAACTTCATCAGAACAATGAGATAAATGCAAGTTTGGCTGGACAAGCTGGAAACGTTATTGAAAACATTCACCATTTTGTGGCTTTGCAAAATGAGCATATTTTAAGTATTAATCAACTCTTGCTGTCTTTGCCCACTCTTCAGAATTCATTGCAAATCTGTAATGCACAGATACAACAATTGAGCAAGTCATTTGAACAAATTGAAGAAGATTTGCTTCATTATGAAGATGTCATTGAGCAAGCTGAACTTGAACAGAAGAAAAATAATCATAGGTATCAGCTGGCATTGTATGAGGAGAAGAAGATTGGTAAGAGTTACTTCATAATATCTTCAATAATGGACTTAATTTGTGTGCCTTATAGCTAATTTGGAGTCAGTACGAACTGAGTTATCCAAGAAACATGAGCAACAAGTGGTGGAGATTGAGCAGAAGAACTTAGAGGCTATGCAGGAGAGACAGCTTGTGTTCCAGGATGCATTTAAAACCGACTTAGAGACATATAAAGCATTGGGAACAATACCAAGTAAGTTTTTGTCTTCTGCATGGACAACAAATAACTGAAAATGGGTTCTTTTTATTGTAGAAATTCAAGTCAATCAATCAAGTGCTTTATTAGAAGAAATTCAGTTAGATATTGATGACAAGGAACTAATGGACTTCCTTGATGATAAATAACTATAAAGTGGTATAAAAGAAATGTGATATATCATATAAAGTTTCAAATGATAAAACTAGTTTGTATAAAGTGTTTAAACATGAGAATAATATATAATTTACGGGAGATTCATGAGAAATTGTTATAGCTTAGAATAATAAAACGTATTATTGCACCAGTTTTCATCTTGCTGGACAATAAGTAAATGCGACTTTCTATATGCTATATGGTCCCTAACGGGAGTGGGGTGATTTGGCCTATATTTACTTATTGACTAGTAGATTTTGAGTTATTGTGAGTTTCTTTTATTATAAGTTTACTTAGAATAACATGAAACTAATGGACTTCCACAAGGTAAACACAATGCTATATATTACATGACGTTGCGAAGAAATGAAACTTGATGAATTGAAAGCTTGTATAGTTATTATGGAATGCTAAAATAAAATCATTAATTGTCCAAAGATTTTTATTATACACTTGTTATGTTTCTCTATTGTTGATTACTTCCCAACAGACATTAATTTTTCGTTCGTTACACAACTGCAGTTATTTTTATTTGAGAAATGCAATTTTTAATATACATAGATAATAAAACGCATTTTTTTTTATTTTCAAAGATCTTTTTTATTATATCAGTTAAATCATTTCATACTTTTCAGTTTTTCTCATTGTCAGTATTAATAAATATATGTTTCTGTATTGTTAGTTACTTCCCAAAGGACGAAAGTAATCCTACTAAATGTTGATATCATAATAATTAAATGTGATTTATATATGTAATATATAAATACATTGAAAATGATCAAGAATATTCTACATGCATATAAGGTTTAACATTCTTTAAATATTAAACTTCAGTTACACGTTTGTTTTGATACATCGCAACGTTATAATTCGCCCTGTCTCACTCAATAGTGCCTGGTACAATCAGGTTGATTTACGTCGAGAGGAAATTAAACTATTTGTACATACATGGTAATAATACATATAACCATTTGATTTCTTTGACCATGGGGGAATAAGAATAAGTATGGCAGTTTCTTGTCATATGTCGTTTCCTATTAACATTTGCTATTTCAAGATAATCACATAGACCGGTTGTTTATAATAATTCGTATTATAACGCATTCATAACTTTAGAACGATACAAATCAGTTAATCACGAAACGTAAGAAAAAGAAACCAAAGCAATGACTTCACTCTGGCGTTTGTTACAAATGAATCGATTCGGAAGTATTCACCATGTACGTGACTTTTCGGTAGTCGGTCGTAAAAACGCCGCAGGAAAACAAAATGCCTAAACTTTTGCCAATCTTACAATGCGCTTTTCTAGTTCAAAGAGTACTCGTATCTTATCGCAATTAAATTACGTCTACGCTTGTCGTAGTAGCAACATTAAATGACAATGGTTTATGACAGATGTCCTTAAAAACTTAGATGAATACATGTTAATTCCACAAGATTATACGAGTTAATGTTTATATAGATATATAACACATCCTTGCTTACGTGGATGCACAATATAGTTGATCTAACAAGTCGTACCAGGGGTTGTTTGATGAACTGTTTGCGTATATACCAGGGTGCAAAACACTCGAGGGTGCGTCTGTATGAAATAAACCAAAACAAAAAACCTGCAGAAATACTACGCTACGCTTGTTTCACAAGTAACCTAAATTTAAATAACTTAGCGCAATAAAATCTATGCAATAACAATACTTATTTTTGGTTTTTAAAAGTAGTTTTTAATTTTTTTTTGTCACAGCTTAAAAATGAGATACATAATCACTATTTAAATATCAACTAAAAGTTACGTTCGTATCGTTTCATCCCTCATCATGGTTACTTTCGCCGGCTAGTCTGCTTTATAAATGTAATAAACATTTATAAAGCGTGATAAAAATGTCACTAACTTAATACTATATTCTGGCCTGCCGCATTTGTCTTGGGCCGAGTAGCATTCAATCCGAAAATCATCGCAAAATAATTATGGCTAATAACAAGTGAGATGCATAGCGTTCAATTTTTTTTTCCATTTTATACGATAATTTGTGATTTTTTTGGGTATTTAAACGTTTAAGGTTGCCAGTACCTGTTAGCAAGAATGAGGTAGGTGGCAGAGAGCCTCTGTCACGCCTGCTCGCATTCTTCCTCGGAAGGTTTCCCATCTCCGTAAATGCTCATCGATGCTATGTAGTTATTCGGCATAATCTATAAATTTAAAAAATACCGGTAATATGTGTTTGGCTAAATTCTATGGCGTGACTTTTAACATACCTCAAATATAATATCCTGATAACCATAGCAAAATGTGCTACCGAACGGATTCGTGGTATTGGTAGAACTGGCCCGGTTCAACACAACTGGCCGCTCGCTGGGCGTCAATTTTTTACACAATTCGTCCCAGCGACAGTAAGCGGTCACCTCAATATTATTCAGCGGAGCCGTGAATTCGCACCGCTGATACATGTTGAAGTTATAATGACCAGGATAGTTAGTGTGCAGCACTAATTTCTTAACTAAATGCGTGCGAGCGTCGAACAGCACATCCTAAAATGAACATTTTTCTTAGGAATTGTTTTCGAACGCAATGAATTGGGTCGGTTTACCAAACCCAGTGTAAAATAGTTGAAGAAATAATCGCTCTTCGTGGCAGCGACTCTTCTGTGAGCGTTCGGACAGTGAATTCGCATCTTGTCCTCGCTCTTGTAGAACACCTTTGAGGGGGCGCCCAGCGCGGACGCGACGTCCTGAGCGGAATTGCCCAGCAGAATCTCGCGCTCCAGTTGCAGTTTCGACGAGTCTATCCTGCGCGAATTGCCGCTGGTCATCAGCGTGAGCCGCACGCCTTTCGTATACGTCTCTCCGCGAAGAACTGCCGCCTTACAGAGATACAACTGGCCGTGGTAGCAGCTGAGCGGCAGCTCGGGGGCGGTGGCTACTTCCACGCTGGCTCCATGGTACACGGCCATGCGCGACACCAGCGGCGAGGAGCCGGCGGGGAAATGAAGCGAGCCGAGGTTGTGAGTACTGCTTGTCTGGAATTTCGACTCGACCGGGAAGTAGAACGAGAGGCCGCGGAAGTTCAGCACGAAGAGTTGTTTCTCGGAGTCGTACACTCCAGGGTGCGTGGCGCCGAACGAGTGCTCGATTTGTTCGATTGAAGGCAAGACCTCGGGGGAGTTAAAATGTAAACCGCTGAAATTTCGGGCACAACTTAGCAATAACAATCATCAATAACGGTCCGATTTTGACAGTACCGTCACTTACCAATACTTAAGTTTGACCATTTTCATATTACAGATTTCAATAATTTTAAGTCTTTGGACAATTGGATCAAAAAACAATCTGATGCCATCTTGAGGTAAATTAATAATTATATCTACTTCTAGTGGATTCTAAAAATACAAATGCACATTAATGAGTCATGTCAATTATTTGGAATTAATTTAACTGGTAGGAAATTGTGGCAATACTAACACTATCATTATAAAGTACCTGGACACCTTTAATTAAGCCAACTTGTGATTGAATAATTGCAACTGCTTGAGAGAAATGCATTCCTGAAATAAAAACAGAACAATCAAGTCACTGCAAACATTATAGAAAGCAATAAATGTTGTGATTTTCCTTAAATCGACGGAATAAACAAATGCCATAACAATTTGTTGCGCGCGTCAGAAAGAAAAATATTGCGCAGAATATCAATGTACGCATTAAATAAAAATAGCTTGTTTCCATCTAGTGAGTATATTAGTTGATGATGATCAACACAACTCACCTAGGATAAACTCCCACTGTTCACAGCCTAAAGAACGCTCGGGCACGATCTCGAGGTCCAGCATTTTGTTGATCACAATTAGTCGTCGATAGTTTCGGTTGTTATCGCGGCGATCACTTCGTTTTTCACTGGCAATCGTCGATTATTTACAACACCTTCTTTGTCTATATTCAGACGGACGCCATCTTAGCATTCAACTGTCATTGAAAAACAGCTGATTCAATGATGTAAGCCGCACGCGAATGCCGCCCGTAATGCACGGTGCAATACGGCTCAGAATTATTCTGCGCACTAGAATAATGACGAAGTGCGTGGTGTAATCAAAACAAAGGAACGGTGTTTATGTTTTGGTGCGGTGTGTTGTTGGGTTGGTTGGGTCCGCAGTAGTTCGCTACTGCTGGCTGCTGCGTTGCTGTTAGTCAGACTTCCCCCACTCTCGGTCGCTGTTTGTTTATGTTGTGGTTTGTTCGCATTGAATATTCAAATGTACTGCCAGTTGCTTGTTTTGCTGTGTGATGACCTCTTGTCTCCCTTCCGACGTTATATTAATGTCTGTGGTGGAAGATATCGGACTTTGTTTTTTGCATTGAAAAAAAATTGCTTTGAAAAAGCGCAAACTTATGCATGACACAACGTGGATTTGAAGTCAAAACTCTTTACAATGCAATTGTCAAGATAACAATATTATTTTTGCTCACTTGCTCACATAGTACATAAAAATATTACGTTCATTAATAGCACATGTGTCATACTATTTGAAATAATCCCCATGAATAGTTTGAATTCTTTTAGATATATATTTATCTAGTAGAATCTCAAGTCAAGCATTGGCATTTTTCCTTTTAGAGCTCAACTCTATATGATATGAAATTAACAACAATTATATTTCGTTAGTCAGCAGTCATAGTGCCTAATATTCGAGGTGAATCAAATAGAATTGTATAGTGGTGCATTAGGTTGACTTTTACCGTTTGTTGTTTCTTGTACAATAAAACACGAATCTCTTAATCTACCTCCTTACTCTCCTTTTTTACTTAGTACAATATCATTAAGCCTTGGTTCAGTTTTATCTCTCCTATATCATCTTTATCTAAATTATGCTCTAAATTAGTAA
>JAODGE020005645.1:0-11619 GCA_027574965.2 Ecitophya simulans
TGCACCCAAACTATGTTGTGTGTGTGTGTGCGTGCGCGTGATGATTGGCCTGGTGACTTACATGAGCAGCAGTGCGTGCGCGCACGCATGTGTGTGTACGCTATCCCCTCACTACTCCACGATCCTGATAACTTCCTTCTGCTAAGTTTTGCGCTCTAGGAACACACCAGTAGCGTCGTAAGGGGATTACTCTTCATAGATACATAGGGCCTCATGGAAGGGACGGCGAGGGCTTCTTCTTTGTCCCCGCAAATCCAGTGCGCGGGGACGGCGCATAGCCTGTTTAGCGTGGTCGTGGGGTATGTGGATCGCGTTATCCCCCCTGGGCGCGCGATGAAGGTGCTGCTGGTGGACAACGCTACGCTGCAAACTGTCAGTATGGCCTTCACACAAACCGCGTTGCTCCACAAGAGTGTCTTCCTGGTGGACAGTGTGCTAGGCCATGGTCAGAGGAACCAGATGAAGAACATGTCCTGCATTGTCTTCATTCGACCTGATCCCGTCAGCGTGGACGCCACGTGCCGGGCGATCGCACTGGGGAAGTACAGGCAATACTCTATCGTGTTTAGTGCGGCCGCTTCCCCAGAGCTGGTGGAAAGGCTCGCACATGCGGATGTAGAGATGCTTGTGGATCGTGTTGAGGAGGTTTTCTGCGATTTCTCTGTTGTCAATAACGACGCCTTCACCGTTGAACTTCAGGCAGCGCACTCAGGGCCCTCCCTCTCCATGGATGTGGGGCTTCTTTCTAGTACAATTAGCAACTCCGTGGTGCGCCGCATTGCTGAAGGGTTGACATCACTGATGGTGGCGCAGCGCCGGCGCCCATACATTCGTTTTCAGCAATCGAGTCAGTATGCTCGGCGCGTGGCGATGGAGGTGGCGAGTATCGTACGCAGCGATCCGGAGTTGTACAACTACCCTAGCCGCGACACTACATTGCTGATCTTAGACCGTAGCGACGACCCCCTGACCGCGCTGCTCGCGCCGTGGACCTATCAGGCCATGTTGCACGAGTACATTGGGCTTACGCACAACACGTTGAGGTTGCCGGCGGGCACGGCTGGTGCCGATGAGGATGGCTACGTGTTCTCTCAAAAGGATGACATATTCTTTGCAGCCAACATGTTTGCCAACTACGGGGACCTCTGCCGCAACGTGCAGGTGTATGTGGAGAAATGCAAAGCGGCGCTCAACCTCGATCGCGATACTGCCACCCTGGAGGAGATGAAGCATTACATGGAGAAGATAGCAGAGACGAAGAGCCTCGCTGGGTCGGTGGGAAAGCACGCAACGGTCACTTCCTATCTCTCCAACGTGGTGAGGCAGAGGGACATGCTGAAGGTGTCTCTGTTAGAACAGAGCATGGTCGCGACCACGAACGTAGCCGAGCACTTGGCACAGCTGGAGGCCTTTGCCGCGCGCCGCGACATCGATCCAGCAGACCTTACACGCCTCTGTCTCATATACAATCTCAAGTACGAGAAGGCCGGACAGCCCTCCCGCACCACCGCATGGCTGGACCGAGTGAGTTCCTCACACGCTGCTGTGCTGCGCAGGCTCAGAGACTACTACGGCGCAGACCGCCGCACAGATGACCTCTTCCCGGAGTGCCGCGGTGTCGTGGCGGCCATCGTGAAATCCTTCCGCGAGGTCGAGAATGCCTACACGCAACACGAGCCCCTGCTGAAGCGCACCCTGGCGCTGCTCTTCAGCGGTCGCCTGGATGATGCTACTCAGTACCCATATGTGTCCGCGCCCCCCTCCAGCCCCAGCGGTGTGTTTAAGGCCAAGGAGGCGATTGTGTTCATGTGTGGTGGCTACACCTTCGCAGAGGCAGCGTTGGTGAACGAGGTAAACACGGAAGCTGCATTCAAGCAAACCGACTGGGCAAACGTTGTTGGGGCCGACAGTGGGACGGACGTGCGCGTGAGTATTGGCGGGGAGCGGGTGCTCAACTCTTCCATGTTTCTACGATTGCTGACGCAGCAGTAGCGGCTATGGAAAAGGTATGGGACTGCTACAGTATGGCAACTAGCCACGTGACAGCACAGTGGTGGGCAGTTGTGTTAAGAATCATGGGAATGGTCCCCCTCCCCCCCCCCCGCGTGTGGGTGAATGTACGAATCCACACCTGTGTGCTCTTACCTAGATGCTTGCTCGGATTTATTATTATTTGTTTTGTTTGTTCTCCCCCATTCCTCACTGCATTGTGGAAGGTGCTGACGTCTCAGAAGAAGTGCCTATGGCTCTTGCCCCCATCGCATCGCCAGTCAGCCGGAGGGGAGGCGTCGAATAATAATAATAATAAACACTCATCACTACAGCACCGGGATTGATAGTACCTATATTATAATTGACGAAGAGGGAAGCACAATGCTCAATATATATATATCTTATGAAAACAAGCAAAAAGAAGCCTCACACATGTTATTTCCGTCGAATTTGTGTTGTTTGTGTATGCATATCTGTCTTGACAACACGTTCCCTACACACTATAGCACCTGCATGCTTGCAGATTATCGCTGCATGTGGGCATAAAGACCTGTGAATTGGTGGCGACATTCAGGGGGCCCCCCCCCCCCCCCCCCCCCTACCCCACACAGCCGGAGGCATGAGCGATTACGAACATTCTGTAAGGCTTATATTACTGTTTGTATTTTCCTACTTCATTTATGTATTTTTTCCGGTCAATCATGTCAATCATGCATACACAGAGAGAGAGCCAGAATAGCATCCTGGAGTTATACATGCGGCACTGATTGGGTGCCGAGCAGAGTACTTGGCAGAAGGAGTGCTTTGGTGCATAGACTTTCAGTAGACTTTGTTCACTGTTACCACTAATTGGAAACAGCAGCGCAGCCAAGCCAATCTAAAAAAGCACACACTAATAGGACACCGACCACCATCATCGCCTTTGAAGCGGCTGCGGCAATCCGTCGTTTGTCGTACAGCAGACAGTGGGGAGAGGAGGGAAGAGTCGGCCGGCCCTAAATATATATATATATATACCCCCACCCAAAGATGGACAACATCATTGCCGTCTCGAGGATACCGCACAGTAGCCATAGACAGCACACCCGATCCACACAGTTTCATGATGTCTCTACTATGCATCTAATCACGAGCCTCCCGCAGAGCCTGGCCCGGGCGGTTAGCCTTGCGCCGGCGCCCCTGTCACTCACCGATGCGGACTCATTGCTACCCAGATGCTCGGTTGCAGAGACCCCAGCTGAGCGGCGCCGGCGCTGCCAGGCGGCCCTTGATGCTTTCTTCAACCCCACCATCTCCAACGCCATCGCGAGTCGGCCCACCAGTTACACCGACAGCGCTGGACGCACCACGGAGCTTTGTAGCAGCGGAGATGCCTTGAGGGATTCTACAATGAAGCTCCTAGCCCAGGCACGCGCGACGGTGGCCTCCCACTCCCTTGCGCAGGTGTGCTTGCTAGACGCTGTCGTTGGTGAGATCATACAGGCGGAAAGAGGGACACACACAGCCTTCATGACGTCGGCGGAGAAGCTGCTGTACGTTATCCTGCGTACCAGCATCCTGGCCAATGCTCCGGGGAACTTTGAGCACGACAGCGATTATCCCGTGGCCACAAAGGCGTGCGGTGTGACAGGGGAGGTGACGGACACAGACACCTCCTCGTGCGACAGTATGCCCGTGCAGAAGAAGCGGAGGTGCAGTCCTCATGGCAGTGCCGAAGGACATCAGCATGGAGCCGCTGCAATGGTGAAGGTCTGTCTTAAAGCACCGCGTGCACACCTGCGCCACGCGCACCGACCAAAACAGCTCGAGTTGGCCTACCCACCGCGCTGTTGGCTCTCCACGTCTACTGTCGCACTGGCTGAGCAGTCGCACGCGCTGCAAGAGGTGCTGCGCTGGTCCGCAGATGTCGACCCCGTTGTGGACTCCACCATCACGATGGGCTGGCGGGCCTGTGCGCTCGACACGGCGAGCGGGCAGTGGGGGCAA
This sequence comes from Ecitophya simulans, assembly GCA_027574965.2. Taxonomy (NCBI): domain Eukaryota; kingdom Metazoa; phylum Arthropoda; class Insecta; order Coleoptera; family Staphylinidae; genus Ecitophya; species Ecitophya simulans. Next base: position 3,979 of record JAODGE020005645.1, read on the forward strand.
GAGCCCCTCACGAGGCTCTCTCTATTCTGTGACGGCTCAGCCGCGAGGAATACCGCAGCGGCTCCTTCCTGGAGGAATGATGGCAGTGATGACGCTGTGGAGCAACTCTTCACCCCCGAGCCACCCACCACGATTGGGGTCTCAGGCAAGGAGGAGGACGAGGAAAGCGACGCCGCGGTAACGCCGGCAGTGCCAGTAGATTGGTTGCCAGGCCGGCACCCCAGTGAGGCTGGGGCAGCAGTAGCGCAGCTGGCGGGTGGCAACGGCATCCCAGCCACCACCTTCTTCATCCCGTATTACAGCAGAGACGTCTGCGCATGCGTGTGTGTAGCCCTTCACCGCTGCGTTGTCGGGGTGCGGGACCCGTATCTGCTGGTCACTCTGCATGATGGTGACAGCTTCACCAGCCCACGCACTACCCTGAGCAAAGGGCGGAAGCGGAGTGCAGCTGGTGCCTCTGCAGCCGCCGCCTCGCTGGAGCCGTATCTGCGTGTCAACGAGGAGTTTCTCCATCCGGACGACACCGACACAGCCGGTGGGACCGACAGCGAAGGCCCTGGGGTGGCTCACAGCAAGGATGAGGCTGGTAGCACCGCTGCTCGGAAGCGTTCCAAGGTGGAGAGGTCGCACACAGACGACGCCACGCAACCCCCGCCCCGCGGGCAGGAGCCCGCCAGGCCGCGGCACGCGCGATACACGCGTGCCATTCTCTCCATTCTGGAGTGGGGCTGCCACTGTGGGACGCTGTTCCTGCGGCTGCAGAGGCTCTGTGTCGTCGCTGCGCAGGATGAACGACGTCCTGCTCTGGGAAGCTATGGACAGTGTGCAATGGATGCCCTCCGCGGTGCACTGGCAGCGCTGCAGGGGCAAGCCTGCACTCTTGCAGAGCTTCCTGGCGGGCCTCGCGGTGGGATGTCCTTCGTAAACCTATTAGCAGCACAAGAACGTCTTAAATCAGTGCATAGGCAGGTCACCACCCTTGCGTCTGTCTTTCTCGTGGACGACGGCCACCGCTGGGATCCAGTGGTCTCTCTCCAGCAGCTCTCCTCCGCCGAGCTCCTTTCGTCACTGTATACGCGCTATTCCACTCGGACAACAAACCACTTGGGCGTGTACGAATACGGCCCCAGTGATGCCATGACGGTGACTCAGGATCATCAGGAGGAGAAACTGGAGGGCATGGGCGCCATCCACGCTAACTCATTCACCGCGGAGCAGAAGGATGAGCTCTGCGGGTCACTGGATTCCCTTGGGCTGATCCTCCTGGCCACATTGGAGCCACTCCACCAGATGATCCACACGTGGATCACCACCGGCACTCTCAGCGACCCGCTTGACGAGCTGTTCATCGTGCCCTCCTCGTCGTCGTCCGATAGAGCGCGCTGCGGCTTTGTGCTTGATGCCTCCCCGCACCGACTGCCGTGCTTTATTTCCGAAGAGACCGCCCTCTCTATCCTTCACGCTGGCGTCAGTCTGCGCGTGCTCCGTGCAGCCGCCACGCATGTGTTGGAGTGCTCACGGCAGGAGCAGCGCCGCTTCGAGGCTGGAGACGCCGATGCGGACACCCATCCACTCGAGCACTGCGACGCCGTGACGACCACCTGGCTGGTGAAGGATTTTGTGTACGCACTTGTCGGTCTCCAGCCTGTGATGCCGGGAAATCCACTCACTCTGCCGCTTGTGAGCCTCGTGAGTGCGCGCGGGCGGCCAGCATACTGGCGCGCATACTATGACGCCTGCAATAACGTCTTGCTCTCTGCTGTCCTGGACGAGTTTCGCGCGGCTGAGGGGGAAGGAGAGGGCGCCGACAAGGACGAAGCCAGCGACACCAGGCGTGGTGGAGGGGGGGCCTCCTCGGCCGAGGTGAAGGTTATGCCGGATACTCAAAGGCCACCCCGTAACCAAGCGCGGCAGCACTGCGACCCTAGCGAGGGCCACCACACTATCGACATTCATCCAGCTTTGGACAATCCACCCTACATTACGATTGAGCTCCACAGTGAAGAAGAAGATGCTCCCACCGTGGCGATGATTCCCGCCAGCACCGTCACCACCCTCCAGACACAGTCCTCCCTGACACAGGTCGATGTGTATCGTCACCGCTTGGCCACACTAGCCTCCACCCGATTGTCTCGCATCACCACTGGTCTCTACAGCGCCATCACCGAGGAGCTGCGCCAGGTGTCAGAGGTGGAGCAGCGGCGTGAGGCCGCGAAGGGGGAGTCGCGCCAGGCCGTGCGTCACGAGTATGAGGCTCGCCTCCTGGCAGAGCGGCGAGCTCGGCGGATGGTACAGTGGCGGGCGGAGCGCATGACACTGCAGGTGGCACGAGCCATGGCCATGCAGGCTTCCGTGGGCGAGCTGCAGGGCCTCTACTACCACTCGCAGGGCGCCGCTCCACGTGGACGGGGTGGCGTGGCGGATGTAGGCGATGTGGAGGTGAGGGAGAGCGAGCAACCGGAAGCTGTGAGCACGATGCCAGCGCAACGGCGGGCGACCCCGACCTTGATTATGGGGAGCCCAATTGTAGTGCCGCTCAGGAGGCTTCCCCCCACGCCCGTCGCCCCACCCACAGTGCTCTACCGCGTGGTGGCGAGCGCGACGAGCAGCAGCAGCGCACGCCACCACTGTGCCGCCCTCCCCTCCCCGTCGCTGAGCTCTAGGGGCAGGTGCTACCACTCGTCCGCCGCCAGCCCACACAATGCACACCTCCTACGCGAGCCCTCGCACGCGTCATCCCACGCCACCGTGGCGGTCCCTCCGCTCCAGCCAGTCGCCCTGCCTACAGCCTCCGGGCGTAGCCACCACGCGAACTTGAGTGCGGAGAGTCTCTGCGCCCTGGCGAGTAGGGTGGCGGGGGAGGTGGAGGAGGAGGCGGACCACGTGCGCCATGATGAGGCTGGTTTTCCCCACCCAAATGAATTGTATGTGATTGCTGACATCAACGACGACGAGTTTATTGCGAAACGTGTGGGTCCACGCACCGCCGCCCTGGCCCACCACGATGGTTGGCAACTGGTCATTGGGCAACTGGAGGAGGCGCAGGCGCGAGTGCGGCGTGTCTCCGTCGACTCCGAGTCGTATCAGGCTCGATGTATTGCTGTCGCCCGGCAGATGCTTGGCGAGGCTCCCTGTGAAGAAGTGCAGGAGGAGGGGATGGAAGAAGTGGTGGGGGGTCTCGATCATGGTAGGCTGAAGCGAGCATGGCAAGGTCTGGACCCGCGCGACAGCACCGAAGCAATGCGCCTCCCCTACTCTGCTGTGGACGCCTTTACAAGCCTCGCTGCCATCACCAGGGAAGTGTGTCTGGACAGCAGCGGCACCCAGCTGTGCCTGCAGGTTCCCATGCTTACCCGTGAGCAGGCCTCCGCACTCCACAGCTGCCCGCAGTATTATCATAGTATTGGGCGACACGCCGCTAGCTACCTCACGCACAAAGCCCTGCAAATTGCCCTCCTGCCCCCATACGGGACACTGTATCGTGTAACGTCTCAGCTGCTCAGCGTGTGCCTTATGCAGCACGGCCCCTGTGCTGCGCGACTTGTGGATGCGTGGGCGCAGTGCCTGGAGCCCAACAATGACAGCGCATTGGAGGCTGGCGCGCGAGGATCCAGCGCGTGGAGCTTGACGGTTGACCGCTCGTCGGCGATCGCCCTGATGGACAGCGCCATCGTCCAAGAGTGGTCACGCTGCGTAACACGGGGTGACGAAACCGCGCGGGTGCGTCTGACCCTCCGTGAAGACGTCACACGCAAAAGTGGGCAGTGGGTTGGGGTTGAAGCGACAGAGGTTCGTCGAGCAGCCCCAGCGCCGCCGCGGCCCCCGCATCGCACTTGCGCACTGCAGTTTCTCTCCGAGCTCCGCCTGGAGGCGAGGCTTGAGGGTGGGGGAACGTGGCTACTTCCCGAGGGCGTGTTCGACGACTACTGTGACGTCCTCAGCGCGCTGCTCCTGTGGAAGACGGCGGAGGCAGTGGTGCAGCGACTGTGGGGGGAGGGGATGCAGTGTGGTGTGGCAGAGGTGTTTTTTCTCTGCAACTCCGCGCGGCACCTCTTTGGGCTCCTGCAGAGTCATCTATGGGAGCATCTCTGCATTGTCTGCACTGAGTACCGCGGTTCCCTGCAGTTTGAAGCCGGTGTGCTGTACGGTTACACCCATCTGGAGCAATTCACGCAGGACCACCGGGCATTCCTCGATGGGTGCCACTTCCTTGCAATGGCGACGCCGGCCTTTTCGGAGTGCCGGGCAAAAGTGTCCGCGCTGATTGCGCAGGTTGAGGAAGCCGCGAGCGCAGTGTGGGTCGCCAATCGCGCTCTGCTGGCCACCCAGCGGCACGCGGAGGCAGAGGTGGCGGCGCTGCTGCACTTCAATGACGTCCAACAACGAGAGAGCCACCCGCACCACAACCACGGCGAAGAGGAGGAAGAGGAGGGGAGTGACGCTGCTCGGCACCCGGTGGCCAGCACCACCGCCACTCCGCGGAGGTCACAGAGAATGAAAACTGCCCCGGCGATGGCAACGGCAGCGTCGCAGCAGCCACGGACGAAGGCGAGGGCGAGGACACCTACCACTGCAGCACGGCAGGCCAAGGAGCACGCGCTAAAGGCCCCGATGGATGGTGCTGGCACTCCAACCGTCACCGCACCCGTGACTAAGAAGCACGTAACTCGTTCCGCGGTGAAGTCCGAGCAGCTGGAGAAGGAAGTGGCACAACAGCAGCAGCGGGAGCAGCTGCTGGCGGAGCTCAGGAGCTCCGCGGCACAACATGTGGCGCTGGAGAGGGAGCAACAGCGGCGTTATGTGCGCGACGTGGTGGTGCGGCGCCTGAGAGCCCTCTGCAAGTACACAGAGGAACTCATCACTGCCCTTGTGGAGGTGCGAGACGACGACGCGAGTAGCGGCGGCAGTGGTGGGCGAACAGCGGGGCAGCAGTACTCTACCAACAAGCGAGCCACCCATGGTATCGCAGCGCTTTCCTCCCTTATCCACAACTTGCAACGCGCATTATGCGTGATGGACAGTGGCTGGTAGGAGGAGGAGGAGGGGGGCGTGTGCTGTATGGTGGGGATGCTCACTCTATGTTAGTCGTGGATGGGCCCAAGTGATATATATATTTTGCTTTGTTTTGTGTGTTACTATTCTCTTTGTTATTATTATGATTCTGCCTCGCTATGCTCTCTAATGGAATAGAATCTATCATTTGTTCCGGCCCCCCGGCACTGTCACCACTTTGTACGATATCGCATCTGTACGTTTGCTTGTGTTTGTGTGTGCATCACTTTTTTTCTCTCATTCTGGTTCTTCTTACGCATTGCTGATTTATTATTAATAATAATACTACTAATATGGTCTCTTTCCCTCCCCCCCCCTAAACAATCATTCATGATAGCTTATTATTATTATTGTGAGCATTCAGTGCCATCAAACACGTCGTGAGTTACGTGTGTACACTGGCGCACACACACACAGCATCACCGTGCGTACTGCTAGGGATCCACTAAATTTAAGTAAAAGGAAAGGGACGAAAGGGAGGAAGGGGCCAACAAGAAACCAGAGAAAGACAAGACTCTCTTGGAAGCATTGATCGGTGCATCAACATTTCTCTCCCCCGGAAGATAATAATTTAAGAAACCAAAAACACACCGTAACACCACGCGCACTTATCAAGGCGTCTGGAGACTTACATTCAAACAACAGCAACAGCAAAAAGAAACTACACGCATCAATAACACCCAACTCAGCCATGTCAAACCTTCAGAAGATCAATGACATCGAGGCGGAGCTCGCGCGCACTCAGAAGAACAAGGCCACCATGGCCCACATCTGCTCTCTCAAGGCACGTCTTGCCCTGCTCAAGCGCGAGCTCATCGCATCCGAATCGAAGAAGGGTGGCGGCAAGGGCGACGGCTTCGACGTCCAGAAGACTGGTGACGCCCGCATTGGCTTCATCGGTTTCCCCTCAGTTGGTAAGTCGACGCTGCTCTCCAAGATCACGCCGACTCACTCAGAGGTGGGTGCCTACGAGTTCACGACGCTCACCTGTGTGCCGGGCATCGTCTCCTACCGCGGAGCAAAGCTGCAAATGCTGGACCTTCCCGGTATTATTGAGGGTGCGAAGGATGGCAAGGGCCGCGGTCGCCAGGTCATTGCAGTGGCGCGCACCTGCTCCCTCATCCTGATTGTGTTAGACGTCGCGAAGCCTTTGCAGCACAAGCTCATTATCGAGCGTGAGCTGGACGGGTTCGGCATTCGGCTGAATAAGTCTCCCCCGGATATCACAATCCGCAAGAAGGAGAAGGGTGGTATCACGGTCTCCTCCACGTGCAAGCAGACCCAGCTTGACAACGACACCGTCAAGACCATCTTGACCGAGTACCGCATGAACAACGCGGATGTCATGCTGCGCGGCGACTACAGCGTTGATGAACTGATCGATGCCATCGAGGGCAACCGTATCTATATTCCGTGTGTGTACGTCCTCAACAAGATCGATCAAATCTCAATCGAGGAGCTCGATATCATCGCCCGTCTGCCGCACAACTGCCCCATCTCTGCTCACCATGGCTGGAACTTAGACGGGCTGCTGGAGTGCATATGGGATCACCTCAACTTCATCCGTGTCTATACGAAGCCCAAGGGCCAGGTCCCTGACTACAACGAACCTGTCATTCTGAAGCGTCTTCCACAGCCTACCGTCGAGCTCTTCTGCAACCGCATTCATCGCCAGCTGATGAAGAACTTCAAGTACGCGTGGGCATGGGGGTCCTCGGTGAAGCATCAGCCTCAGCGTGTGGGCAAAGACCACCCTCTCGAGGATGAGGATGTTATCCAGGTGGTGAAGAAGGTGTAGGTCCTGACCTGAACGAGAAACGAAACACACACACACACACGAGGTTGCCCACTATCTTTAGACTTCCTCGCGCGAGCCCCTTTTTCTTTTGTATGTGTGTGTGTGTGTTGCTGTTGTTTTTCCATTTGCAACGCACCACCTCACTGTCAATCACCATGACGTGTCTATAATGAAAGCAAGCAAGCAGAATGAAAAAAGAGCAGAAACTCAAAGGCAAGGAGTGTGAGGTAGATGGCTCAATGAAGTGCTTAACATATCATCAAAGAGTAGCTTTGCAGCTTCAATGCCTTATATATATGTGTGTGTGTGCATATGCATATATATATATATATAATGTGCACCGTGGGTGGTAAATGCCCCACTCGATTGTGCAATGCTCTGTTAGAAACTTCTGTCGTTTAGAGAAGTAAGAGCGACAGAACTAGGATTTGTGGAGACAGTTGAGCTCATTGTGGTGCGACTGTGCGGGGTTTTAATAATAATGACAGACAGATGCTTCTTCTTTCTCCTATGGTTATGGTCTCTTTCTCTTTTTTTTTTTTGCGTGCGAGACGTCTAATAAAATCGCATATAAGCCTGGTCGTGCGCACTCCATCCGTCCCCCCCCCCCCCCCCCCCCCCCCCCCCCCCCCCCCCACCCCCCCCCCCCCCCCCCCCCCCCCACCCCCCCCACCCCCCCCCACCCTCCCACCCCAACACCCCCGCCCATCACCCCCCCACCCCACCCCACCCACGCAATCTCCCCCTCGTAAACCAATTCCCCACAATCTAATCATCTCAACTCACCCCAC
>JAODGE020005646.1:0-13737 GCA_027574965.2 Ecitophya simulans
CGGGGGGGGGGGGGGGGGGGGGGGGGGGGGGGGGGGGGGGGGGGGGGGGGGGGGGGGCGGGGGGGGGGCGGGGGGCGGGGGGGGGATATTAATAAAGTTCCCCTGCATTGTATGATGCCTCCATGGGTTCTGGGCTCGTAGTGTCTGCGCGAGTGCTTTCTTTTCTCAGGCGTCTGCTGTCTTCTTAGTGTTATCGGAAAGAGGAAAGGAGAAGAAAGAGGTAATCTCCATGTCACCTAGCAGTAATACACACACACACAATACTCGTCGTTGTGTGATACTTGCTTTACCCCTTCACAGTGGGCGGAAGTGCTTGTTCACGCCTTCCTGCCGGTAGTCCGGGAACCTTGGCGTGCCACGCGCGATCACTGGCGTCGTGTTCTGAGGGTCGTCCCTGCGGTATGGACGAGTTGGGCTGTGAAAGAGCGAGCTCTTAAAGACATCCACGAATCCCTGGCGCGCGTATTCCTGCAACTTTGGTGGGATGAGTTGGCGGTACTGCCGCAGATGTGCTACGAGCGGCTTAGACATTCGTATATTCTCTGGCTGGAAGAATGTGTAGGCATAGCCCCGCTTGCCATTACGTCCGCACCGCCCGCAGCGATGCAGCCATGTATCCATATCGGTCGGCATGTCGTAGTGAACCACATACACAACGTTCTGAAAGTCAATGCCGCGGCTCAGGACGTCGGTGCAGACAAGGCACGTCGACACACCAGTAGAAAACATCTTCATGACGCCATCGCGCGCGGTCGCGGAGGCGTGCGAGGTGAGTGTGGTAACGTGCAGTCCAGGCACCATAGCAGCGAGTCTGTCCGCCACGTAGGCAACGTTATGGCGAGAGTTGCAGAAGATGAGAGTGCGCTGATCTTCTGTGAGCTTACCGGTACTGTACAGCCATGCAAGTTTGTGCAGCTTCTCCACCCGCCCCACCATGAACACCAGCTGTGTGACTTGACCAGCCGAGACGCGCAGGCCCCCGCCCCCACTGCCGGTGTCGCTAGATGTGGTGACAGGATGCCCCAGGTGGTCCGTCTTGACGTCCGCGAGCACGAAGCGGTGTGAGGGAAGCAGCATGCGCTCCTTGATCATTTGATACGCCGCTGGAGGTAGTGACGCGCCAAATAGCAGCCGCTGTGGACGCTCGCGGCCCTTCGGGAGTGCCCCCAAAACGATCTTGAGTTTCTCGAAGTGGTTAAGCGACACCATGTCGTCCACTTCGTCGATCACAAGTGTCCTGACACGCCGCAATGAGAGCTTCCCCTTTAGCAGCGCTGGGAGAATGGTCTCGGGCGTGGAGATGAGCACGTCTGTGCCCTCCAGTGCTCGCAGGTGGCGCCTCTGCTCCTCCGCGCTGGCGGCACGTACCATGCAGCGGATGGTGTAGTCGGCATGCAGTGTGCGGCACACACGGTGTGTCTGCTCGGCCAGCTGGGAAGTGGGCACGAGAATAAGAACGCGGGGCTCAGAGGTACTGCTGAGCTCCTCCACCCGCATTGCCCGCCGCGCCTTCCCACCTAGAGCGTCGTCCATGGCGTCCGGCGGGGGAGGGTGCGGGGCTCCGGTCATCGGGCACACCGGATTCTCAGCGATACTGAGCTCGCAGTAGCGGCATACCTCGCCCTTGCTGATCTTGTCGAGCAGCAGCGTCTCGACACTGCGGTGAGTGATGTCCGCCGATGGTGCGTCGCTGTCGTCCGCCGCCCTGTTGCTGCCGCCGCCTGCGCGTGCTGCTGCAGCGTCATCGAGCAGTAGTCGGAGAAGGGTGGGCAGCGCATAGCTCAGGGTCTTGCCAGTCGCGGTGGGGGCGATACAGAGGAGGTCGCGGTACTCAAGTGCGAGGGGGATGGCTGCCTGCTGGACGTGGGTGAGGCCGACCCATCTGCGCGACGTGATGAGGGTCCGCAGCTGCCTCTGCAGCGGGTCCGGGCACATGGCCAGGATCTCGTCGAAGGTACGTGGGGAGCCTCGGGGGAGATCGGCAGGCATGCCAAACTTATCTGCGACACGAACCGTGTAGGGTGAGGCGCTCTGCTCATTATTGTCGCCGCTACCACCAGTGGGGCTCCCACCTCTGTCATTGCCGCTCGGCTCACCGTCCTTCCCAAGCGGAGCGAGGACCGCAACTCGCACAGCGCGCTGAATGCTATCTGTCGCGGAATCCTCTACAGGAAAGAGGTCAGGAGTCCGCTGCGACGGCGCTGGGCCACTATGACCCAACGGGTCCACTAACACCTCTCCTCCTCGAGCACCACTCGTCACAGAGGAGCACCAGCGATAGCACACCAGTCGCGCTGCCGGGTGCAGTGAGTGTGCGTTCAGCAGTATTCGCATCGGTGAGACTGTGTGTGTGCGTGTACTTATGTGTGTGCTTCAATAACTTCCGTCCCTCTACACAATGCTACTTTCAGAAAGCCGAGAGAGAACAAAGCGGAAAATACAGCAAAAACAGTGATACACTTTGACAATGGCGGTCGGACAATCATTAGATGGTGATCGCCCCCTGGTGAAGCTGAGAGAAAGGAAACTTGTAAGTGTCTGAATGTCTGTGTGTGGAGGACTCTCGCGCATATACGTGTAACCACCTGTGCGTGCCCGCGGGGTATCTTGTGGCAGTAATTAATGGGAGCTCTTCTTTTTTCATCTTGCAATAGGCTAACTCCCACCAAAAGTCTGTGGTACTCCACTCTCGACCTCGTTGATCCGGAAGCGAATCCAATCATTTGAGGGCGGGGATAAAGCAAACGAATGAGTTTTAGTTTAGTGGTACAGCAGTCTGCATGAGCTTCTCGAGTACCCCACACTCACACGCGCGTGGTAGTGTGCTTGTAAATTGTGCTGGTCTCTGAGTTGTCCCACTTTCAACGGTGGGCTCTCACACCCCCCTCCCCTCCCCCCTGCAAAACGCACATCCACGACCGAAGCTGTGGGATACCAACTATCTTCTAAAGGTGAATCAAAATCGTTCCTCCCCTGTAGAACGCTCACACCCATATCTCTACTATCATGGGGAGTTGTCTTTGTCATCATCACTGTGTTGTGAACTCTGACACTGTGAATGCAATGTACGGAAAAGTAGTGAGAGGAAGAGGAAAAGGGTGAGCTATATCAGCATAGGGCAAGGGGGGGGGGGGGCAGGAATTCTCCCGCTACATGAGGACTGGAGATATATGTATACGCCGGGCGTGAAAAAACCGTAACAGTGGTGGAATATAGCACTCTTATCCATACATACACTAATGACACACAAAAAGCACACTGTGATAGTAGTGTAGTACCAAATATTACCCACACAATTTAAATTACTGACAAATACTTGCACCTATGAGCACGCATGTATAACACAGCATATCGTATTCATATGACCCTTGTGAGTTGAAGTCACAGGTTCTTGATTATCACTATTACTCTTGTTGTTCTTTGTTCATTTTTTTTATCTGTCGACTCTTCCGTTTCATATCCTCCTATCGAATTGTGATTTTATAATGACCCACGGTTACTCTTCTTGCTGCCGTATGCAGCATATACTCACACTCTTGTGAAGAATTGGAGGAAAGGTAAGTGAAGAAAGACGGGGTGGAAGAAGGTAACATACCACCACAATCATAGTAATAATGGTATATATATATGTATGACGGTGACATATACGTTTCTTGAGCAGTGCATTCATTGAAGATACAACAGTGGTGCAGCACAGCTTAGAGAGACATTAAACCAGTCACAACAACTCACAAAGAGGAATGAAGAAAAACAAAAACAAGCACTCAAAAACACACACACACACACGCATATATATATATATATATATATATATGCGTGTGTGTGTGTGTGTAAAAAAAATACAGATGCTGACCCACTGCACACATACCCCATTGTGCATCCTTCAACACATAGTCGCACCAACACAGTGGAAGCTATTGTGCTTGTTAGCATGCATACAACGACAGCGACAGAGTGGCGCAGTGGGAAAGAGAGAGAAAAAAACACACACACATCATCGTGACGTACACTTATCTTTAGGCATCTGATTTCATATATAATATTGAAATATATATAATGTATATATATGAGCATGCATATGTATATCTATCATATAGTTTATATATGCATGCATGTTAAGGTTAAACAACAACAACCACCACCACAGCAGCCACAACACACATATAGACTGGCAATCTGTAAGCCGAGAGAGAATAAAAGAAATGAACTACACCTAATTTAGAGTAGATTGAAAAAAGTGGAGCTGTTAATGCCCAGAGAAAATTTATCCCCCTTTATTTCTCTCAATTCCATGAACGGAAAAGCATATCCACCACCACTTCTTTATATCGCAGCATTTCTGCCCTTGCATTGTGGGTGGTGCGTGATCCCGCCTCAGCTTACTGCCTCAGCATAGATGGCAGCTGCTGTGCCCCACACAACACCAATGACACCAGAGATGAGGAGGAAGTAAGACCCAAAGTAGTTTATCCAGCCAACGGCCTGAATGTTCCAGTTGCCAGAGTACATGTACATGAGTGCGGGGAAGACGTACCCGATGAAGCCACCAGAGAAGCCTCCGACAAGACCAAAGACCATGTTAATGCGGGGGATGAAGAGACCGCAAATGAGGGAGAGCAGAGCCATGGAAGTGCACACAATTGTGTTCTTGATCCAAGATATCTTACTGGGGTTGATACCACAGATGTGGTAGATAGCCTCGCGCACCGGGATCATGTGCAGACCATAGCCCACACACAACTTGACCATGATGCCGGCGTACCCAACGCCCATGAGCGGCTCCTTCACTGGTTTGTACATCTTCAGCGCGGACCCGGTGACAGCGGGGCCGAAGTCCAGGTAGCCAAACAGACCAGCAAAGAAGTACAAGATGAAGCAGAGGAAGGTACCAATCGCAGCGGCGAGGGTGAGGCGGAGGACGCTGGGCTTGTACATCTCATTGTATACCTCATAACAATTGAGTTGCGAAATGAACGAGAACATGAAGATCGAGAGTCCTTGGATGGCCTTGTTGCCGGTCTGGAAGTAAACCAAGTCATTTCTAACACCATACTTGAGGCCGTTTTGTGCACTGTGCACGACCATGCAAATCACAAAGAAGATGACCAGCGCAATAGCAACTAGCGAGAAGTGACGCAGGGAGTTAATCTCGCGCAGCAAGCACAGGGGAAGCATCAGCACAAGCCACATCATGGCCGTGATGAGACGCTGCCCGGACACGGTCGTGAGGTAATGAGGGGTGCTGGGAGCATCATCAAGGAAGGCCGTCATGACATCACGTAGTGAAATGACGTACGACACTTCCGCACCAAAACTGAGCAGCCACAGGCAGAAGGCCAATAGGTAGTCGGCGCCCCGGCCCATCAGCAGCTGGACGATCTGCTCATAGTTTCGCAGACCGGTCTTTCCGGCTGCAATCCCCAAGAGGGTATAGGAATACACAGTGAGGGAGGCAATAACTACGAGGTAGATGACAGCCATCCCCAGGCCAGACGCCTCGAACGCGGAGGAGAGGGAGATGATACCAGCACCAATGGAGGAGCTAGCAAGATTGAAGCCTGATGAGAGGAGACCGCCGTAGGGGATGATCTTGTTCACGAAGCGACCAACACAGTTGTTCGACTGGCGTCGTCGTGCCACACGCTCGGCACGCTCGCGATCCAGGCGGTCAATTTGTGCCTGCGCGTTGTCCTTCTGGAAGTCGTCCATGCAGACTCCCTCCACCTGCTTCTTCATAGGGTACTCCGGTTGCTGCCCATCGCTGTTTGAGTCTTGGAGGTACTCCACCCCATCGTTGAGTGGGGCATCATAGGCCCACTCCTCGCGAGTGGTGGGTTCGTTCGGGTAGAGCCGAGCTTGGTAGGGCTTGCCTTCCACTGTGGTAGATGACATGTCTGAAGTACTATTACTAAAAAAAGGAGCGCACGTCGACACGAAGTAATAACAATAACCAAAAAGCTAATGGTGTAGAGGAGACTCACTACTGTTTAGATGCACTCACCTTTATTTATTATTGTTACCTGCTCTTCCCCTTTAACGATGTGCTCCTATCTCAAACTACTGTGTATGTTTCCTTGTGGGCACTATCTATTGACAAGGAAGTGCACCGTGTGGGTATTGAATGATATGATAAATGTGCCACCTTCTGCTTATATCCTAAGTAAGTCAATATATATATATATATATATATATATATATATATAGCAGGTATCCAATGAAATCGAGAGCGACAGAAAGAGAGAACGTGTTTCTATCATTCTATGGGTTGCAGTGCGAACAAACACAGAGACACCATCTCCCCCAAAAGAAAATGAGACAGATGAGTGTGTACAACCCTTCCTCCCCACTCCTTCAGTTCTCCCATACAGGGGTCCCTCTAGTTGATGAGATCACGAGCGGCACTCCAATGAATATCGGCTTCTTGTCTTCGTATCCAGAGAAAGAGAGAACGCATCTCAACTACTGTCCATCCTGCCTTCGATCACCTCTCAAAAGGAGGAGAGCTTCGAGGGAAAGAGATCCAAGCCACCGCTCGTTTCCCCTCCCCCCCGCTCCTCAGGAGTCTATGCCCAAGCCCCTTAGCGTACGTCTATGTTCAGCCAGACGGGCTTTGAAGACTGGGTCGTTCAGTAAGCTCCCACCCATCGCACCACCATCGCTGCCGCTGCTCATCGCCGCTGTCGTTGTCGCTCCCCCCAAACCAGTGCCGGTGGGCCGAGCTAATGTGGCTACCGGGGCAGTGCCAGCCCGCACACCCGCTCCCGTGCTAGCGACTCGTAGCAGTGGAGCCTTGGCGGCCTCATGCGCGCGGATCAGTGCCTCCAGCTGCGGGCCAACATCTTCACACGGCTGCAGGTTCCAGCCCCGGTGCTCATGCATGCTAAGTAGTGCGTGTGCCTCTGCAAAGGAGAGAGCCTCACTGTCAGAGCTCTGTGTCCCCGTGGGCGTGGTCTGGCAGCAGCGTACTAGCGAGTCCACCACCCCCGCCGCCACGCGCACCGGGAGCGGTGGGGGTGATGAGGGCATTGGACGCTCCGGCTCGGTAAGCTCCGCACCCCCCGCCACCACCACCCTGGGCATCCGCGGCTGCGTAGAGAACACCAGCAGGGTGAGCAGCAGCCCAAAGGTGCGCACGTGCGGGCGTGCCAGCTCCGGTGGGATGTACAGGTAGGCGACGCTCAGCTGCAGGAGGTCTTGCACAACGTGGGGGTGGAAGGGCACCACGAGGGTCGTGTTGCCGGCGTAGTGCAGGTACTCTATCTGGGCGGCGTCAAAGACGGCGCGGAAGTCCTCCAGTGAGACTTCCTTGGGGCTTGGGCACTGAATGACAAACTCTGTGTAGAGCTTCGCAATGTCAGCCGCCATTGCCGCGAGGCGCTGCCGTAGACCAGCATTGGCCTTCTTCATGAATTCACTTCCTCCTTTCTTCCCAATGACCTTTGCTAATGCACACGCATGCACACAGACACACACAACACAATTGTAGCAGCTGAGAGGAGAAAGAACACAAATAGAATGAGTGAAGGTAAATATATATATATATATATATATGTGCGGCATGCAGGGCGGGCGATCATCACGAGCATGAGTGGCAAGAGACATGACCAAGGCAGGCGCCTTTGTTGAAATAGCAATCATCATCGCGCAGTCTTGCCGTTCAGTAGAATCACACGCCACCGGTAAGAGTTACAAAATTCCCTTGAGGGCGGTTATGGTGAGTGCATGAACGTTCCAATAAACGTGTCTGCATGCATACGTGTCCCTCTAATCCTCTCATCTGACGCTTTTTAACGTAATACCCAGCTGTTGGTACATACCACACACATCACCTACACACACACACACAGTCAGTTCAGTCTCACCCAATCACGTGAGTTCTAATACTGCTCTTTAGAATTCTCTTCTTACAGACACACACACACACACACACACACGCACACACACAAAAAAATGCGCACATACACTGAAGATGCCTCCTCTCTCGCCATACCGCACCAGTGGCTGTGCGCGCGCGTGCTTTTCCACTCACAACGATGCTACTCAAAGGCCATTACCTCATTTGGACACTCCCCGTACGCAGGGCCAGGTTGAGAGCAGCACTGCTTCACCCACCCACACACCGTCTGCATGCGCTGGCGCAGATTCATCGCTCGCTGTGTCGCGGCCGCCGCGCTGTAGTCATGACTCTGCTCAGCAGAGTAGGCGTGCATCAGAGCGGCGGCAGCGCGGAGGGCGACAGGGATCACGACCTTGCCAGCGGCGACGACATAGTGCGAGGAGGACTCGCAGTAGAGGCGCACGCAGCGTTCCACCTCGCTGCCCACCGCCGACGTCGGCACGAAGGGCAACATGAAAAAGTGACTGAGACACTGCTCAGCGTCCCCAGCGGCGCTCGCCGTGTAGACGTCGCCCATTGTACAGAGTACTTCAAACGTCTCAGTGTCCAGGCGGGAGAGCAGGCCTCTGGTGTCCACGTTGGACCGCAGCGCGACCCGCAGCTGCGTGAGTTGGCTGAAGAGCGCGGCAACGTGGTTGCTGTGTGGGGGCATGTAGAGTGCCTGTACAGCGGCAGGGCACGACGCGTGCACAGCCCGGCGCAGGGCCACTCTTGCGGTGTCCCCCTTGCTCGCTGACCGCGCCGCCTGAACTAGCACAAGGAGGACGTGGATTGCCATCGGGGCATTGTTCCGCGCGGCTGCCAGCTCGGCAACGCTGGAGATGGCTTTCATGAGGTCCTCCGAGACGGGCTGGGAGCCGCGGAGCAGCAGCGCCTCACCGCCGCGGTACTGCCCAAGCAGCCGCGCGCACACAGACTCACTCTGACAGAACTCCACAAAGGCTCCATCGAAGCCTGTCTTGTGGAAGTAACTGAAGGTGGCGCAGCCAGGGAGAAATCCGTCCTGCTGGGCCCCGCGGCGACCTCCATCAAGGAGAACGATGGCGCTGTAGCGTGACAGCTGGCGCGCGAGATCCAGTGGAGACTCCAGGGCGGAACTCTGTAGCAGGTCGCAGCAGTTGAAGCAGAGCGCCAGATGGATGCCATCCACGTAGGTGGCGTCGTTTTCGAGCAGCAGCCGCAGCCCCGTGCACGGCAGGAGCGCGTGGATCAAGAAGGAGGCCAGACGCGGTACGTTGCCGTGGGTGACCATGACAAGGTCGCGAAGGTCCTCAATGATCGCCTTCTGCATGAAGGAGAGGCTCTGCACCTTGCTGCCCCCGCCACCGCGCCCGCTCTCCTCCTCCTCTACCCGTCGCACGCACGCCAAACGCAGCCACAGCGCGTCCTCCAGCGACGATGCCACCTTACTGCTCAGTCCCAGCAGCGTCTGCGTTGCCGCCTCCGCGCTCTCCCCGGTCCGGCCGGCGAGCAGCAGGAAGAGGACCGCCTGCCGGAACGAGTCTTCACGCGTGGCGGCCTCGACGTACAGGCTCTGCAGGTCTCTCCCTGGTCCCATGGTGCTGCGCTCCATCGGGCTGGCGTCGGCGCAACGCTGCAGGGCCGCGCTGAGTGCCGTCGAGCCCACTACCTGCGCTGCCAGCACAGCAACATCGTACCGGCCCGACCGCATCGCGATAAAAACGTGCATCCAGGCGTTTGAGGTGCCGGTGGCGCTCACCACAATGTCCAGCACCCGCGTCGTGCTCATCCCCGCAACCTCCTCGAATCGGGCAGAGTCGATGCGCATCCGGTTGGTCAACAGGCGACTCAAGGCCTTGCGCTCCATCACATGCCGGCTGGACGCCACATACGACATCGCCGTGGCCGCCGTGCCGCGCCGCATCACAGGCTCCAAGACCTGCTCCGTAGTGGCCCATAGCACTGCCACCTCGTCCCCTGCGCGGAGCGCCTGCTCCGTCACGAAGGAAGTGAACTGAGAGAGCCACTGTGACGGTGCGTAGAGGTCGACAGCGGTGGAAAAGGCACTCACCTTGTGGTGGATCGCCATCGCGGCGGGTGACGCACTCGCCAGCAGGTTCACAAGTCCAGTGGACGAGGACCTGGCGTTGTCGGCGGCGGGGCCGCTACTGCCACCATCGCTTGCTGCGCCGATTGCGCCGCCCTCACCGGCCCCACCGCTGCGACGCAGGGCGAGGCCCTCCATATCGTCCGCCACGCCCACATAGTAGTGGCTCCACGCCGCTTTGAAGATGGCGTACTCCTGGTCCCGCATCTGGTTCTTCTCGCACTGGTGGACGGCGCTCTGCGCCTGCAGGATAAGGTCGTCCTTCAGCCTCGCCACGACCGCGTCCACCTCCCCGCACACCCCGGCCTCGCTCGGGGAGTAGTGAGTGCCGAGCCCCCCGAGCGCCGCGGGCTCGGACGCGCTGAGGTCCGCCGCCATTTGCACCTGAGCGCTCTGCAGCTGCTGCAGAAGCCGCTGCTGCTCCTGCATGTCGAAGCCAAGCTGCTTTGCCATGAACAGCTCGACGGAGGCTTGCGAGGCGGAGGGGTGGGCGGCGCCGTAGCCATCCCCCGCCAACGTGGAGGACTGCCGAAGGTGCTGGCGCATGTCCTCGGCGGCCTTCTTGGATGTCTCGTAGAGGCTGCGGCCATTGCGCACGACACGCAGGTCGGTGTCGTCGAGCACAAGCTGTCTCGCGCGGGCCGTGAGGTTGGCTAACGTGGCGCGCACCTCATCCGCTGGGTCGCCGGTGGCGCGAACGACACCGACATTGGCACCACTCTCCGCTACTCCATTCTTCTTCGTGTCGCCTTTCATATATATGTGAGCGCAAAGGGAAGTGCGGGCGAGTGACCTAGTATCCGGAGTGTGGGAATCTCAGAAGGGGTATATATATATATACACCTATATTTATAGAGTATTTTGGAAGAGTTCCTATCTATTGTGATGCAGAGGTTTCACTCCGCCACACACACACACACACACACAGTCTCTCTACTTAATCCTTGAGTTTTCCTTTGCTTCTATCCACTCACGCGCCTAATCTGAAGATCACAGAGCAATCAAACACACACACGTAACAAGACATCAATAAGAACACCGGAAGGGGATAATGTATATATATATATATATATATATATATATATATACAATTAGTAGTGTTGCAAGGGAGGAAGCAAAAGGTGGAGCGCGACCTCGGCCTGCCTTTTGGATGAGCAGCCCGCCCTTTTCGGGAGTTGCGGCAATAATGCAGAGAGGGATTCGCGTACAGAGAGAGATAGTTAGACACACGAGTGTGCGTGCGTGTGTGTGTGCAGATGACACCACTCTCTACTACACAAACAGAAGAAATAATGGTGGATGGGTGGGTGGTGGGCACAATCCACCTCCTCCTCCCTCCCCCCCTCACATGTCTGGCAGTAGCGCTTCCAGCTGCTGCAAATCTACTTCGGATGCCGTAGCTGCTGAAGCGTCCGGAGCCTTTTCCAATTTCTGCCGCTTCTTCTTGACCACCACAGCCGCAGAGCCGGTGCCGCCCGGCTGCTGCTCCCCTGCCACTCCAGCTCTCGTGCTGCGCTGCGCTTCCAACGCGTGCCCGGCAGTGCGTAAGTCACCGAGCAACTTACACAGCGCTGCCGTGGTGGGAATGGCGGAGAAGGTGGGCAGCCGGTGTGAGAGTGTGAGGGAGTTCCCGAAGGAGATGACGGATATGTAGCCATCCAGTGAGGCGGTGAAGAGGAACTTGGCGTCGAAGCTCCACGCAACGTCGGTGATACTGCGCACGTGCAGTTCGGTAAAATCGCTGTGTCGCGTGTCACTGCTTGTAGTGTACACAATGATCGCGTCCGCGGTCCAGGCAGCCAGCGCCATCATGTAATCTAGAGGTCCCCACGCCCCGCAGCGCTGCGCGTGAGCTGCGGCCTTCGCCTCTGCATCCTCTGCGTCAGCAGCACAGCTCTCAGTCGCCGCTGCCAGTGGAGTGGACTGAGCCGCCATCGCGCCACCACCGCCTTGGTCGATCTCAGCCCAGGGTTCCAGGAAGCAGGGGGCCCACTGCACCCCCCTCACCTCGTTGTAGCCACGCACCACCAGTCGCGCAGCGATCTTCTCTGGGGCGCCGCGGGTGTACAGGTTAATACAGTGCATCAGGTCCTCGCCGCTGTCCACCACCACCGCCAACACCGCGTCCTCCTCCGCGCCATCGCCAACACCCCCCGGCTGCTGGTGCTGCTGCTGCTTCGTGGGGCCTGCGCCGCGGTACTTACCGAATGGCACCGCCAGCAGGAGGCCATCCGGGGACCAGGCGAGCCGGCGGTACGACAGCGCGCAGGACTCACCGAGGAACTCGCCCTGGCACCGGCGCTGGGCAGCCAGGTGCATGCGGCGGTGCCCGTCGTCTCTGCGCGGCACGTGCGTGAAGAGCTGGAGGGAGGGGCCGCTGCCGAAGGTTGCGACGTACCGATCCCACGGGTCCCACGCCACACCGCGGCAGAACTTCGAGTGCGCCTCTGTCAGCTGGACTACTGGAAAGGCGGACCCTTCCAAATCATGGATGACGATGCTCCCGTCCCCGGCCCCGCTGAGCAGGTAGCGGGAGTCCGGGGAGAAGCTCAGGTCATACACGTCGCTGATGTGCCCGGTGAGGTGGCGGTAGTCTTTCCACTCCTCCTCGCCGCCCTCCTCCGTCTGCGCGGCGCTGCCGCTGCGGTCACGCCACCACAGACACACGCGTCCCTCGCAGTGCGCGGAGGCCACCATTTCCCCCTGTGGCGACCACCGCGCCGTCAGCGGCATCGCCCCTGTCTGCATTGTGCACACATGCTGGCTGCACGCTGTCATGTCACTCGCGCCATTGACGAGCCAGCTGTCCAGCGCACTGCGATTCAGACGCCACATGCGGATGCACATATCCCCCCCGGTCGTCACAATTCGGTCGATGCGTGGGTTGTAGTCCACAGAGGTGATGCCCTCCACCACGTTCCCCTGCATGCCAAACTGCATTGCCTCCTCATTGCGCTCATTGCAGTGCCACAGGATTTCTATGGTGCGCACATGCAACCGCTGAGCCTCCTCCGTGGGCTCGACAGAAGACATGGAGGGGAGCATTCCCTGCCAGGAGCAAGCCTCGTTTTTTAAAAAACCCCTCCCCCCTGTTGTTGCTTCCCTCTCTATAAATAGCGGAGCAGGGCTTAGCTCTTTGTCGCCCTGCGCTCCGCGTCAAGAGGAAGAGAAAAAAAAATAATAAAAAGCGACGGATTAATGTATGTTAGTGGGAAGGAAGTGAAGTTAGAAACCTTGCGCTGGTGGTGTGTGCGTGTCTATGTATATCTATCTATGTATGTGCTGTTGTGGAGCAGCGACTAGATTGCGAGGTAGGGATTCAGCAAAAGAAATGTGGGCACAAAGTGAGTCACAACAATACACACGCAGATTTGCGAAGAGACAGAAGAAGCTGACTGCCAACTTTACCTGTTATCGTTGCTCATTCCTTGCTTTTCTTTGCTACTGAGCAGTGTGTATGTGCGTAAAGACGTAGGAGTGCATCATGTCAAGGCGTGGGGGTGCAGGAGAACTGAGAGAGATAAGGAGCACTTGCTACCGCGTGGCAAGGTCAACACCTTTTCGAGAGGGAATTATAGTTAACACACGCACACAAAGCATCTGTACAAACAAATATAGAAAACGATGAGTGCGGTGGAGGGAGGGAAGGGGGGGGGGGGGGGGGGGGAAAAAAAAATAAAAAACAAAAAACACGAATAAAAAAAAAGTAAAAAAAAAAAAGAACGGAGAAGAAACGGGAAAAAAAAAAACAAAAAAAAAAAGGAAAAACAAA
>JAODGE020005648.1:0-16243 GCA_027574965.2 Ecitophya simulans
CGAAATGGGTTTTTAATATTCGAGACGTTTAAAGTTTTAACTGTTAGTGGCATCGCACGGAGGCACGAGAGACAGTTCGGGCACGAAGTTGGGAACGTGAGGAACAGTTCGGAGCAGTTTCGAACAGTTCGGTGCCGGCGGCGCCGCCGCCTCTTTCTGAGATATATGACGTAAGAAAATTGGATCTCGGGGCTAGATTTACGACGAGATTAGTATGGAAATTAGTTTTGCGAAATTGCATTTCGCCCCGAAACGCTTCGAGCGCACGGTGGCCGCGACAAAATTGAAACGAAGCGAAACAACTGCCGCTTGATTCCTCAAAAGTTTCAACTTGACGGCAGCGCCAGATTTTCATTGTCTTCGATGGATCGAATTGCATTTTCAGTGTCGCATTGAGTTTTGGCACTGTTTGGCTTAGCTTCACAGGTTAGTTTTGACATTTTCGGATGCGGGTAGATGCGAAAGAAAAAGAGAGAAAAACAGCGGACGTCTGGCGTATCTGTGCACGGACGATGGGTTTTGAATTGCCCCGATAAAGCGTCGGAACGTTCGACGTGTAGGTATTACACCTAAGCGCGCTTTCCTGCGCGGCGGCCATTTTCGCGTGGAAACGGGCCGGAAGATAATGTCGTCTAACGCGAGGCGTTTTTCACCGCGCTCGGCGCGAAACCAAAGCGAACGCGCGCCGACACAATCAAGCGCGAATAAACAACGCCGAAAACATTCGCGCATCGCACAACTAGAATCGCACCCTTCGCCGTTGCCCGAGCGCCGTAATAACGTCGCATAAACAAAGAGATAAAATAAACGCCCGTACGCAAAGCCTCTAATTGCGATAACGAACCCTCGGACGTATTCGCATCATATTTATGCGGATTAGACAAAGTTGGCCGAGCCGCCGGCGCTTTCGGCGAGCTTTTAAACGCATAACGCCGTTTAATGCGCCCCCGCCCGGCGCCGCGTGACGCGAACCCACTCGAACTGGGGATGAAGCCGCGCGCAATGTTTGTTTGAGCGCGGCTTAACGCAACTTATAAACATTTCAACTCACCGGCCGCCAGCCGATAATTGGCCCGGAGCCGCGCTACGAGATGAGCAACCGCGTCGGGCGGCAATAAAACATTTTAAATTGGCCCAGCGCCCGGGTCGCTGACGAACGGCCGCATGCGCGACACGACCCGAAGGCTCCCAGGGCCCGGGCCGGTAAAAATGCGCGCGCGCGCTTTTTTGCATTCCGCACGACGATTACGAACGTGCATGCGCCGCGCGCATAATTCGATGCAAATTTGCGGCCCGACGCGTCGTCGTATGTTATCGACGCTCTGAGACCATCGGTCCACGACGCGCTGATTTATCGCACGTTCGTAGATTTCTACAACAAGTTTGGGTTGGGAGCTCGTTTGGTAGAAACGCGACTTTCGGTTGCGAGTGACGTACGTTTTTCCTCTTCGGTTTTCCGTAATAGACTGGACATATTCAAATGGCCATAACGCGGACGGACGGTGGCAATCGCGCGCCGCCCGCGAGCCAAAACGGGGAGCGATAGGACGCCCGGCGGCGGCGAAGGAAGAAAGCGCAAAAAGGCCCTCGCCTGCGCTGCGCGGCGACAATACAGACATAACCGCTCGTTATCATTCATCTGAAATGCGGACAAAGCGATGTATGCAGTGGGGAGATACGGGGACGTGACGACGCGCGCAAGACAAAGATGGCCGCGCTCGTCGAAGGGGGACGATGCGACCGGGGATTGCGCTGTGTTTGCTTTTTGGCATTGCGTTTGTGCGCACTCGGCTGGAAACCGAACTGGAAACGGAAGGCCCCCGGCTCCGCATTTCGCAGTCGGGGAGGAAACTCCATATCCGCATATCGCTTTCGGCGTTTCGGCGCTTCCATCTATCCGACTCCGAATGGGAGATGCGTCTTTTCGGTTCCGCTACCGTCGTCTCTCCATTTCCGGCGGCGATGGCCATGCGCAAGATAACTTGGCCGAGGGGGTGGAAGCGGAAAAACAAACACGAGATGGTTGAAAAAACAGGATAACATAATAAAATTTATCATCTCCGAAAGGCAATTCTCATTGTTATCGTCGGAATCTATGTAATATTTGCGACGCGAATTCTTGACGATGTTCGATGCTCGAAGAACATTTCTTCGAACGAGTGGCACCTGCACGGCCATCTGCCGGACTGCAGCTAAACCCTTCCACTCCGTCCATTCGTCTGCTGAAAAATCAATTTCATTTCGCTCGCATCCTCCCATTCTCCCACTCTTCGATGCGCATTTTTAACGCAATAAAACGTCTCGACTGCAAAGTTTAGACTTTAAAATGTACGGCGTGTTGTAAATCGATTAATCTGGTAATTTGCGACAAAGTCATAGAGCTCTAAAGTTGTAAAGTGCATTCAGAGCTAATTCATTAGTCTCACTTTGGCGAGGGTGTTTCAGGACGACTGCAAAGCGTATTCACGTGTACGCGATAATGAGTCTAATGAGTCCGTTGTTACATGTCCCCGAGAGAACGTCCCAGAATGTCGAGGCTCGAATTATACGATTATTTCCATAAGATTTTCGGCAAAACTCAAACGCAGTAAATTTTACTGCAGACAAATAATTTTTATCGATGCTAGCGTACAAGTCATAGATTTAGTTTCGAATATAATTGAGCTTGTTAGGCTTGTTAGAGTCTATTAGGGGCAATAAAGCTAAATCGGTTCTGGTAACATTTTACGACTTTTATGACGTTTTTTATTGCACGTGCAAAGGTCAGGTAAAACAGGTATAAAAAAATGTGTTGTGGAAAAGTATTAGAAGCGTGAAATCGAAGGTTTCAAGCATTTATCGTATTTTTTAGCGCTAAAATACAAAGAAAAAAAAACGGAATAAAAGCGCAACCTTGAACGAACTCGGAATTATTCTAATTCTATGAATTTTTCCAGGCCGACAGACGGGCAGACTAAACCAACGAGTGGAGTTTACTAGATTCACGCCGAGATGGAATTTGAAGTGGAATGCCGCCGCCATCGTTGCGCGCTGGGCTCTTTATCTCTGGACGTTGCACGTTTTTTGTTGTTCCTCGTCGCTCGTTTTCGTTTCGGTTCCATGCCTCGCCCGTGAGATTTATCCGGTTCTCGGAGAGAATTTATATCTTCATCCACGCGACACGGCGCGCCGCGACTTATTGCACAACGCGCCGCGTCTCGTTACCGGCGACCGGGAGGCATAAGGCGTCTCGTGTTTCGGATTTTTTCGTCCGCCGGTCGACCGACGCTTGTTGCTCGTTCGTTACGCCGGCGACGAAGCGCGGATGGGCGCACAAGATCCCAGCATCCGCGACGCGGCTGAAAGTTTTCGCGTGTTTGAATCGTGTAAAACTTAACGGCGCTAATGAATCACCGACCGCGGCCCGTATGAATTATATCTGATCCTGCGCTGCGTCGCCGCGCGCCGATCGCGATCGCTCCGACCAGCTGGCCGAGCAGTCGTCGGTTATGCTAAAGAAGTCATACGATTGACACTGCCTTATTGTATCGACGCCGCGACGGCGAGGTGGTGCGCCAGGACCTCAAATGCGTGTCGGCCGATGACGATAAACATTAAAACCATTAAACGTGTTTTATGTCTCAATAAAACGTAATGTCCTCGCGCCGCCGAGATCGCATTCAACAGCTTAACTCTATCTCGAAGTCGCCGCGACTCGCGTCTAAAATCCGCAACACTTTAGGCACCAGTGTGTCTTTTTGTCGTTCCGAAAAAGCACGAAAAGACATTTAAAGGAGCAAGATCGGCACCTTCTTCCACGAAGACTGCCGCCCGACAAAGAACCGACCTTCTTATTCGGACGTTTTTTGCTGCTTTATGACCTTTTTTACGACCTTCCGTAGGCCTTCCAGTTTTGACACAATGCGCAATGAGCAATAAAAGGGTTTCCAGCAAACCTCAAGGTTTCAAACCGTTTTCGCTCATCCCCAAACCGCCAAAATTCCTCGGAGATATTTTAGTTCAAACTGCTTGCTTCACCAGACAACTTGTGCGAGATCTACGACTTAGTATTTAAAAAACATCGTTGGCATGTGAAGTGTATCGACTGTATAGAGCAGTCATTGAGTGAGATTGATGACGCGTCATGTTAGTTAATAAATAACTAAAAAAAGAGGAGAATTTGAGTCGGAAATATTTCGAATCGACTTCGATCGACTTCCAATCAAAAGAACCAACAATATGTCCAGTAAGTTTCAAGCACGATCCGATTGTCTATCGTTGATTAAGACACGTCAATCGCGTTCATAAACGCGGTCAATTAATTAAAAGCGACGATATGTCTGGAAGTTATAACACAACTACTCGGAGGGTTAACGTTACGATCCCATCCGGAGCGTGGAATCTAGCAAAGTCCTAGCCGTGCGCGCCTATTAGGTCTTCATTATTGTGCCATAACTCGCGGCGCCTGGAATGGCGTGGCTTCGGCCTTCCAGCTTCGGTCTTCCACTCATCGAAACGTCATGTGTTCATATTAAGCAGATGGCATGCGCGCGTAAATTCCTCGCCGCGCTCATATCCACTCTTCGGAGCATTTCATTTGCAATCTTTAATGGTCTTTTATGAACGCGAGATACGGACGTAGCACAGTAGTGGTCGCAGTTGAAATCGACATGGCGCTGCAATTACGACCAGAGTTACAGCCGGCGTTGGTTGGAGGTAAATTTCATTGCGTTTATTTGCTAGAAAACCTGGTTTTTTGCGCGATTCCTCTGCGCTTTCTACTCGAAGATCGTCACTCAGCGAGATAGCGGATAACGAATAGAACGGTGAAAAGACCGCCAAGACTTATGCTAAGTGAATAATCATCGTTAGGACGTGCGATTCCTTCGGGATTCATGTTGGATCGCGTTTAATCGAACCTTTGGATTGATTTACGACGTGTAATTTAAAGTGATAACTCTATCGGTCGCACCTGATCACCAGGGGTGGTTTGCGTAGCTAGATATCGAGACGAATGTGCCGCACGTAATCTTTGCATGGGGGCTTTTCTTAGTTCGACGAAGTGGCTGCGAAAGGGCCAAAGGGCGAGGCGCGTCCGCGATTGGTCGGTGTTCTTTCGCCTTCGTCGGTAATTTAGTTAATGGTCGCCTGCTGCGCTCCCCGACGCATAAGTCTTTGCTTACGAGAAGTAATGGCCGGCCGTCGGGCGGCGAAAAAATCGCCCTCGCGCGCACCCCGCTCGCAGGAAGGGTGTATCGTGGCGCCGCTGCGCAGAGTTACGGGAAGGCCGAAAGGGTACGCAACGTTGCGTCAGGATGCGGGGTTGATGGTCTTCTACAGGCGAATGAATAATATAGAGATTCGCGCGTCGAAATGGAATTCTAACCGAAAAACGCGTTCGCGGTATGACGACACGCGACACGAACATGATCCTCGGATATTAGCGCAGTCGGAGCGCGGTGAAGAGCGACATCCGCTTCGCTCTTTACGATCAACTCATAACATAATCATAGAATCACCCCATGAGGGTTCGGGCGCCGCGACGCGCGCCTGTATTAAAGTCACCTCTCATTTTCCCTCTGTCGAGTGCACGTTATCTCTCGAGGTTTCGCTCTCGCGGCCGGAAGCGAGTCCTGATAGTAATGGGAATGGTTATTTCGCCGTCTGCCGCTTACTTACCCTATCTCGCCCGAGCATCCAATAAGTAGCGCCGCGACGACCGATCGACTGCGAACGATGACGACGACGACGAGCGCGAAATTGAAACTTAAAGCGACTTTTTGTTTCGCGACCTCCCCGAGGAAATTAAAAGTCTCGGCGCTGTTTTGAGTAAAAAATCGTGTTCGTAAAATGTTCGTCGCAATCCGCAGTGTCGACAGAGGGCGCGAAGGGCGCGCGCGCTCAACGCTACGACCAATTCGGCGCGCTCGAAACGGCGCTCGAATGGTGCATTTGCCGAGACCGGAATGGGCGATGACGTTCGCGCGAATTGCCCATCTTGCGACGCGGCAAATGCCGAAAACCGACGGCGGCACGCTCCCCGAACGCCACCTACTCCTACCTGGCACAAAACCCTAGTGGAAATTCAATTGAACTCGCTCGAATTTTCGAATTTCGCAGAGCAACGTAATGTACGCATTAGCAAGTTTGCTCTGCAACAGTTAATTAATGCTAATGTTTATTTGTTTACGACGCGCGCTCGTCAATTCCAATTTGTGCGTTCGCATAATGCGCGGCCGCTAAGTAATGTTGTTTGATTTTAATTATGAAATGTTGGCGCCGGTCGCGCGCGGCGCCCCCAAACGGATTATTTGCTAATGGACGATTGTTAATGGCCGCCGACGCAAAGGGGATTGCGGAACGTCGACGGACGCTTGTTTACGATCGCAATTCCCGATTTTCGAATGCGCCGCCGAGCAAACTAGTCGAGTGAATCGACCGATGGCCGGCTACAAAAACAAGCAAACACGCCGCCGACCTCTACGACCGATAAATTTGGTTTTAATGTAATTGCGCTTTTATTTCGCCGGCCAAAAACCAAGGGTTTCGCGTAAAATACTGCGCCGAAGTTGACCGAATTGAATTTGCCCGTTTGGAAGTTTTGCATGCGGGTTTCGGCCGAATTTTCCGATGGAAAAGTTCGAACGGGTCGCGCGGCAGACCGGCGCTGGAATTTCCGCTCCATTTCCTCGCGTTGTAGGAAATCGATTCCGTCCATGGCCGAGCGATTTCCCGATAGGTTAATGTATTGTAAATGCGCCCCGAATGGCCGCGATGTAAACGCAATTATTGTAAATCCATCCGCGTTTTTCGCGTTCATTCGTGCGCGCGATTTCGCAAGAAACGCCAATTATTTGTTTCGAGAATAATGCCGCCATCAGACGTATAGAGCGTGCGGCAACAACTTATGCGGAATGCGCGATTTTTCTCTCGCTTGCTGTTGCCGCCGGCGCTTTTTTGCCGCTTTTCCCATTTTCTCGTCCCAGCGCAAGGCAAGATGTACGGCGAGCGCGGCGCGCGCTTTTTCTCGTTTTCTCCGCTCGCCGCCGCCGCCCCCAACCCCCCTCCGGCGAGGATGCGGACGGTGCGTTTTATTTTTGCGCGCGAAACGGGCGAGCGCGCCGCGGCCGTTCCGCCCGTTTTTCCGCATTTTTGAATACGCCCCGGCGGCGGCGGCGGCGGCGGCGAGACAGAGACGGCGCCGCCGGACGCGCAGCGACGCCGACGACTTTTATGGGCCGTTAAAGGTGAATTATGTAGATTAAAAGTTGCAACTGTAATTGCGATTTAAAACTCGGTCGCGACGCAATTCCGGAGCTTGAGCGGCGCTCGGCGCGCAAGCCCGGAGGCGGCTCAGCGACGAACCCCCAACTTTTTCCCACATCCGGACGTCTCTCGCATAAAGCCATCTCACACGAGACACGAAAATGTCAAACTGGCACTTTCACGCGCGTCCGATTCGTTCGCTGAATTAATTTAGCACGTGCCAATCTCGGCCGTTAAATAACAATGAGAAAATGATAATGCGCGGCTTGTTAGTTTAACGACGGCGTCGTTAAACGCGAGCTTGTAACATAACTTTAACGCGCTTATAATCGTCGTCAAGTGGTTAAGCATAATTTTTACGAGCGCAACAAGCATAAAATCGCCAATAAAACAGTCATAACCGTAAAAGGCGTTTGATGCGCGCGGTCAATTTAATTAATAATTAACTTAATTTTATCGTCCTCGGCGCGATGCTGACAAAGCCGCGGCCGATGCGACCGCAATGACTGAGTTGGCGTCTGATTTTCGATATCGAAGCGAAGCTTTGGATAAACCAAAGGTGGGACGAGGTGTCCTGATTCGCCACCTTTTTTGTTTTTATGCCCTCGTGCTTTTATCGCGGCAATGATCCCCGGGCATATAAAATAGCGCATGAGCACATCATTGGATACATTTCGGTACTTTATACAAGAAGCTTTCATGCTCTCCGGCCATCTTCGGCGAGATACAAAAAAGGAAGCGACCGGCGACAGAGAGCGCGGCTCGTGCGCGAAGTTTCAATGCCCCGACGATATGCTCCATGCTGCTGGATGGAAAAAGATAAAAAGCGTGGGATGCGCCGAGGGTGTGTACCGGGACGGAATAAGAATGCGGGGAAAAGGAACAGGACGACGGAATGGATCGTAGAGAGCGAGGGAACGACCGTTTTTATTGATTTCAGTGGCGCTTTCGGCTCGGCTTTCCATGCGCTGTCTTCAAACAGTCCGCACCGCTGTCGTCTTTGTTACTCCTCGATGGAAACGTGGTCGTTGGAAGGCGACGGAGATACACTATGATGCTACTTTAATTAGAAATCAATTTGGTTTATACAGCTGTGGCTTATTTGCCGGTCGAAAGTAGGCGTTGAATGCTAAACGGCCATTTGCATACGACGCTACTTCTTTGCCTGTCCGCACTGGTCAAGCCCTCGCTCGCTCCTCACCTGTCCTTCGGCGGGCGAGAGTGGGTGGGCTTTTCGGCCAATGGCAAGATGCACGAATCAATCAGTCGCGCGCTTCTATTTTTAATGGCCTCCGATCTGCCTCGGTGAAAAAAGTTGATAAATTAATTAGCCTGGAAATGCCGCCAACTGTTCTTATCTTCGCGCTCCCGGCAATATCCACGAAGTAAACGCACTTTAATTTAACTGCATCGATAAATCCGCGCGTCGTTGTCGTCCTCTCTTTGCGCCATTCCGCCCGTTGCGCCCCGAGTGCATTTATTGAAAGACTAATGAGCGGCGCGATAAAAAGCATTCGCAAAGCTGAATTATTCGACGACCGTCGCGCAGTCGCAGCATCTACATAAAGTATCCGTAACGGCCGCTCGGCTGGCACTTTCGCAATAAGTCTTGCGGCGCGAAAAACTCGCGCGGACGCCATTTTGTTACTCCGGCCGATGGGTGCAAAGTGAAATATAAGAGCGCATTGCGCGCGGTATTAAATCTAAAGTTTAATTACGAAAAGGCCACTTTAAAAACACTTCCAAGTGCCATTATCGTATTTCTCCGATATAGCAGATATGGCGGGACGAGGGCGGCGGCGTGGCGGAATAGCTTCTCGCCGCTTTTCCCCCCTTTGCTCCCCATCGCGCGCCGCTTTTCTTCGCGCTCTTTGTTTTCTTTTTTTTTTGAACATTTTAGTCTTTTTCGTCGGCGACGACGACGCCGGGCGCGAACGCCGCGCGAGATTAATCTAAAATACGACGCCGTTCATAATTGCTTTTAGGGCGCTTTAATAACCAGTTTGAGGGCGTTTAGATAACAGAAATCGCAGCGTTTTTAACTTTTTACGTGGCAATTCCGTGCGCTTGCCGGAAATATGCAAAACGGTTGCGCGACGATCTCATCTTGAGATTAGTCCACGGTGATTTTGTTGCAAACATTCGGCTAGTTGTAATAAATGCATCGAAAGGGCGACATCTGTTGTCTGTTTGAAATTATATTTTTTACCGTCTGGTGCACAACGCGCAATATAACGATATTAGAGGACATTAGAAATACGGCATCTACAAGTTGCTGGGTTGCGCGAGGGGCGCCGGGGGAGCGAAAGCAATAAGGAGACGCATCACGAGCGCATCGAACACATGTTACACTCCGCCGGGAGCGTGCGGAACGAACATCAGAACGCGTCGTAACGACTAAAAAATACCTTCTTCCCTTGCCGCTTCTGCTCCTTCTTTTGCTCGAAGGGCGCATTTCAGAAACAGATTATTATAAAAATAATATTCGCCTGCAGCTACAACTTCGGGAGAGCCTCCTTTCTGATGCTCTGCTCGTGTTACCTTGGGTGTTCGCCCCCTTTTAGCGGCGCAAATATGAGACGCACTAAATTACGGTCTGGTGAAAGTCTCGGCGCGTCTGAGGAAGAAGGGCCATTCGGAGAAACTTGCCGAAACCGCATTTTCCGCGTCTCCTAATTACATTTACACTGCATGAAACGGGCTACAATTATTTTATGGTACTGATTCGGAAAGCAGCCACCGCCGCGCTATTAATGCCCCGACCGCCCCGTCGCAGACGTCGCGGAGCCGAAGAACCGGCGAACGTCTGAGCTCCTCCGCCCGGCAGGATGTTTCGCTCCCGTTAACGGCGTCTAACAACATTTGAGGCTGAGCAATATCGTTCCGACGTTGCGCCCCGCGCCGGATTAGTACATGTTCATCTGCGCGCTGGAAATGAGCGGAAATTGCGCCAAACTATGACAATAATCATAAAGGTCGTGCGCGTTCCTCGGTCGGAATGAACGAAAATCTCGTCGCGTATCCGCGCGTTTTTTTTTTACGCCGCGGCGACGCCCGACGACTACCGAAATATTTATCATTCTGTTTGCGTTTATTTTCGGGCGGCGCGCGGCGGAAATCAGTGGGACGGCGCGAAGAAATACGAGCGCGCACAAATCGGTCGTTACCGCTTCGTCATGATGTCGACGCGCGGGGTCAATGAGAAAGGGTGGGACGCGAGGGAGGGCGTCCGCCCAGCACGACCGAACGACCCATGTCGAGTTAGTTATGTTACCACTATCGACTGATTTACGAGCGCAATTTCCCACCCGGCGACTCGCCGCGGGCGGCCGCACAACATCATAACCTATCTTTTTCCGCTTCCCCGTGCATATCTTCAGAGGCGCGACGATGCGCGTTAATATTTCTACGTAAAACATTGACGCGCGCATTGGCGACTTTTGGGCGCAAGTTATATCGGCCTCGAACACGCCTCGAACCTGCAGATCCGGGCCGTCTCCGAAACTTCGTTATTATGAGTTGTGCCCTTCGTTTCGGGCGTCTTCAAGCCATTCCGCAGGGCGGTGCACTCGCGCAAACTTTGGAAACAAGCCGCGGGCGCTTCTAATTAAACAACCGTTTTAATTAACGCACTAAATTATACTTTGCGCGCGCGAGAGCGGCGAAAATTCCTATCTCGTCAGCGCACATGGCGGCGGCCTGACGAAGAACAACACGCGCTAATGATCAAAATTTACCAAACGCTCGTAAACTGCGGCAGTAACTGCAACTAGAGGGAAATATTTGGTTGAATATTAATTTCCGCAACGAGCGCGCCGCTAATCTTGCCATCGCGATTATTTTTCTTATTAAGATGTGCGATTAAAAATAGTATTAAAGTTTGGGGAGGTGTTATGGCAACGATCAATTTAATGAATTTAATTAATTTGAATCGTTGTTTGTTATTGCATCGCCTGCACTCGACGAGGACGTTACGAGGG
Organism: Ecitophya simulans; assembly: GCA_027574965.2. NCBI lineage: Eukaryota > Metazoa > Arthropoda > Insecta > Coleoptera > Staphylinidae > Ecitophya > Ecitophya simulans. Next base: position 11,226 of record JAODGE020005648.1, read on the forward strand.
GTGGGAAAAGTCCCCTACGGAGATTTTTAAAATTTTTCTGACCCTGCCCGCACTTTTTTCAATTGTCTGCGCGTCTTTGGAGGTCTTAACGACGCCTTTACAATTCGCATTTTTGCAAGGTCTGATTGTGAGCGCGCCGTCGAGGGCGGCGCGGTGAAGAAAGGAAGGGAGCGAACAGAGGGTAGCGCACTCATAACGCAGAGCGTGCTAATGCAACCGAAAGCAAAGCAAACTAAACTGAAGAAAATTTTGCGCGCGGAAATTCTAACGCTGAGGGTGGAATGCAAACGACGCCATTGCGACGACGGCGTGATGATCCTTTTTAGTCTCTTAGTCCTCCTGCGATGGCCTCTGCGAACTTAAGTTTGCTTTTTTTCGGCGGAAAAAGGATCAGCCTGATTTACATCAGCGACCGCCCAAATATATTCAAAAGGTTTCGCTGATATTCATGCGATTGTTCGCGGACGGCGATTCTTCTGCTTCTGGCTGGTCGTCGGCGAGTTACGATCGGAGCGAAAACAAAGCCCGAAAATGAGCACGGTATTATGACGGGCACGTAGCGTCGGGACGCCGTTAAAAGCGCGGAAAAACGAAGTTATTTGTTGTTATTGCTTCGGGGAATTCGCACTTGAATAATGAACTAATATTAAGTCCGTACGTGCGAACGACGCGACGCCGCGCGCCCCGTTGTATGCTGGCACGGCGCGCGGATCGGAAAAAGGGGAAAACGCGCGCGCGCCTGCCGGGACTTAGTGGAAATGCCAGAAATACCTTCGGCGCGCGAAACGTGGCAACGAGCGGCGCAGTCGAACTCGGCGGAAATGAAACTCGATAACTTAGCGCCCCCGAGCGGAGGAAGCGCCATCTATTTCGCGTTCGCGACGAGCGCGGACGTTAAAGTCGCACGTGCGAAACGCGTCCGCGAGATTATTCGGAAGCGAGCGCGCGCGATGCAAATGCGGCGAAATCCAAGCTTGGGCGGGGGAAAAATGGAGAATATTGGCAAATTCATAAGATCGCCGACGCGTAGATGGCGCACATGAAACGTAAATTATAAAAACATTTCGATCGGCGCAGTGGTTTGCTAACGTGCGCCCCAAACCGCGCTCGCGCCCCACAAACATTGAATATATAAATATTGATCAGAAGACGGCGTGGCGGTCGGCGTCGTGCGGTTTGCCTAACGGACTGCCATTACGCCGGCATAAATAAAATGTACATTTGCACCGCACTGGAGCTACCTTTATGCGGATGCATCCTTTTCCTTCAGTCGTCGGTCGTCCTTCAGCTCCTGCGCAGAAACATCTCGGCGTATGTATTTTGAATGAGCCATTGAGTTTTACGACCCTTTACGGAGCAATCGCGAGTCCAATCGGGGCGCGACCGAAGATGTCGTCGCTTTGACGCAAACCACAGAAATCACAATCAATCATTTACCCGTAATCAATACCAGGATAGCTCGTTAAAGACGCCATTTACACGTCGATTAAAGCGGCATCGAAGCACTAATCTTGTTATTTACGTTATTCACCGAGCAGAATTGTTTCTATTCGTGTATCGGTCGGAGTAATTGCCTGAGAAGATCGCCGAATGGCATTTTAATTAACCGAACGCAGCCACCCGATCGCATGCGATCAGCGACGATGGCGGTGACGTCGGAGACGATTCCATCTTGTTTTAGAATTCGATGCTCGTTAAAACCTGACAACCGGTAGATAAATATCCGAGTCGCTGTAAATCAGGTTTAATCAGGAATGTTTTAATGAACATAATGGTTTTCTGCCGAGAAAAACGTAGCCGTGGAAACTGTACAAACAGGAAGAGTCTGCGAGCAATTGTACAAACAACGTTTGTGACGAAGACGTGGAAACGAATGGAGTTAACATGCAAGCTGTTGTAGCTACAACCCCCATTAAAATGATTGCGGCGTCATGTGTTTTGTGTTTTTTGAAATTCATAGAAAAGCGGGCGAACAAAAAATAGAATGGAGGAATTCCACGCCCCATGCTTGAATGTAATAAAGCTATCAACCGTAATGAATGCGCCCATTGCGTTGCGTACCTTCGTCCGGCGCGCAACACATAATTAACGCCGGCCATTAATCAAAACCCAACCGTCGAGCGGGGCGCGCACGGACACGGAAGGTTTTCGTGTTAGCTGAATCTGTCCGCGTGGTGCGCGTCGCGATCTCGTGGCGCGTTCCGGGACCGCGGGCAAATGTCTTAATTTATGCCGGCCGACGAGTGCTGCACGCTCGTATCTCACTCCGCCGATATTGCGCCGTCCGCCGTTCGGAGTCCGATATCCCATTTCGAGAATGGCCGATTATGGGCCCATTATACGTAATCTAAATTATCATTTAAAAGTCCCTCGCCGGCGTTGGTTGATGGTCGTCGCGGGCGTGCGAAGGGAGAGCGACGCGCGCGTCGGACGCCCCACGCCTCTCCCGCAGCGCCCCGAAAGGTTCCATATGCACTAACTCCTCGTTTCAGGTGGCCACGAATCGTTGCCGAGTTCGTAGACAGGTAGATAGCGGCTTCGTCGCGTTTCGCACTCCATCAGGCCGCCGCTCTTGTCGGCGCGATCAACAACAACGCCGCGACATGTTTATTAAGGACCTTCGTTTGACTTAGCCCCGTCTGGGTCGTTAGGCATTCGGATTGGCCGCGCCGCCGACTGGAATTCGACGGCGCTCGCGCTTAATTACAGAGCGCGTTTTCACGACGAAAAAAACAATAACGGCACCGGTCGGAACTGGTTGGAAAAACTAAAAAGTGCCGCAGAGTGGCGAGCAGCGTTAATCCTGCCGGAACGAGTTGGCCCCGGATTTTCCGACTAATAAATTCGAAGCTCTATATAAGCTTTCCGCGGCGTCGCTTACGCATTCATGGCGCGACTATGGAAATCTGTCGTCCGTGAATGGCCGCCGCCAGGAAGGGTGGTCCGGGCATCCCTGGCGGCCTCGTTGCCGGCGTCGGCGGGCGCATAGATACGTTCCGAAACGAGCGTAACAACACTCTATACATCTCAATATTATTCCACTCGACGACGCGCTCGTGGATTACCCGACATTTGCATATTCTAAATTTGAATATCGGGATTATCTCGCTACCCGAGCACCCTCGGCTGTGTATCCAAGGACGCCCGGCCAAAAAACGAAAATCCACCGCGCGTCGAGCAATAAACAGCGATAAAACTAACATTTGGAGGAGGCGCTTTTTTTCTGTTCGGGGCAAAACATCAGACGTGCGCAACGGCAAGCAATGATTTAGCGGCCAGTGTATTGCAGATCGTTCGGCTGCATTCTCAAGGAGCGCGGGCGGAACGGGAAACATTTTTCGCCGAGGGGTGGGTTTCTGTTTGCCGAAGCGGCGCAGCGCCGGCACCAATATAAAGCACAAAGCGTTACCGTACACTTCATTTAACAGAGATAACGACCGCCGCCGCCGCGCAGGACGCCCACGCTGATGGCCTCGGCAGGAAAGAAAAAGCGCTCGCTTTCGCCAGCACGCGACGGCGTCCGCAACTGTTATCATTCAACCGTGCGCCGTTTGCGCGGCGCTCTCGCCGCCTCCAGGTTGAGCGCTTTGTTCCGCGCGCCCGTTATTCCGGCGGATAAATTGCCCCGGCATATCCAGCGCGCTTCTTTTGTTCTCGTCGTTTCGGGCGTTGCGCGCGGAACGCGAGAAAGGTGTGCCGCTCGCGCAGTCCTTCCGCCTCCCAGCCGCCGCCGCCGGCCGACGATGGATCGAGGCGTTCGCCTCTTTCTGCAACTGCGGCGAGTTCGTTTCCTTCGGCGGGTTGTGTACGCGTGCCGGGGGCAGTTATGCGCGCGGGGTCGTGCATTTGTTCGTTGGGGGGACGATAAAGGGTGATGGACGGATATGTCCGCGCATAACCACACATCGAACCGGGAAGCGCGCCGGCCCCGCTTTCCCGCGTTCCCATTAAAACTGGAAAACGGGCTGCCGCGGCGCTGCGGCGTCGGCGGCGATCTCGCGCCGCGCTCCCCGACATATATACGCGTTGTATATGTATATTGAAACGGTTTATACCCCCCCGTCGCGTGTACATCTCGCGCGTTTCCAATTTCGGCCCCCGGGTTTTAACTGCGCCCACATAACACCAACATTCGTAACGCAACCCTCATACAGAGTCTTCCAATCCGTTTTTTTGCCTTTCCCACCTCTAACGCCACCCCGACCACCATGACTTGTCTGCCAAATACCCCTATATCATCCCCCTACGTATCAAAAACGTTTCATACGTAAAAACACCAATATCGGACATTGTTTCAGGAAAATCTGCCGACACCTAGTATACGAAACCTTCACGAGGTGGATGAAATGAGAATTGTTGCGAATTTGGTTCACTTCGCATACACACAGACGCGCTCGCGCGCCCGCCCCCGCGACCGTGAAGAGGAGATCGAGCGGAACGCAGAATATAATCGTACATCGTCGAAGATTGGACGGCCGGATTATCCGTCGGCCGGCGGCCACGGGACGAAAGGAGCAGGACCCAATTTGAATTTTAATTTACGCCCCCTCCGCGCGATTGTTGTTAGCGCGATGTTTATATTCCCCAAAGAAGAAGCGATCAATTCGGGGCCGACGCTGAGGGGCTGAAGGGCGAAACAAACAAAATGACCGATGGTCAAGCGCGCGAGGGTCTGGTTATCGACACCGGGAGTGAAAGGGTGCATGATTTAATCCTCTGACAATTAGATTAACGCCCCTCAGAGATGGGGCCCTTGAATTATGGTAACGACGAGAAAAGCGTGCAACGTTAATTTGGCCCGAGCGGAAAAACAATGTTGAACGTTATTCTCAATATCTTCAAGACGAATATCCTTAAGACGGCAGATTTAAAACGCGTTTAGCGATTGTTTGAAATCGGTACATCGGACGGTAGGTAAAAATGTGTCAACACAATCAATTTTACGGCGGCGCGCGCTTTATCCGGTCCGCGGTCCACTTGTCGCGACAGTAGTTATTAATGGTTACGAGCGTTTTTAC
>JAODGE020005649.1:0-19184 GCA_027574965.2 Ecitophya simulans
GAGGTCGGACAATGCGAAAAGTCGAGTTGCGCGCGACTCGGCGAGTCGAAAGGCACGCGAAGCGGACAACCTTTCCGATCACGCGCGACGGCCCGGCGAGCGAGCGTAACGCGATAATTCTCCTGACCAGTTTTCGCCAATCCGGCCAAGTAGTTCGATCGCTCAACCGTGAGAAATGACATTTGCGTTATTAAGCGCATTAAGAGTATCGCGCGGATCGCTGTGATTGATCGCGACTCTCTGGCGTCACACGAAATTTCGCGAGCATCTAACAAGGCGGCTTCATTGTGCCGAATTCGGATTCGCTCAATTCGAGCTAACGAGCGAGGCGGTTGCGCAAAGACGAATTGATCGCTCTCTTTTTTTTTAACCAGCGCCAATCGCGAGCAAATTGCCAGTGAAGTTCGTTCGGCGCTCGTGCGCACGCGCCAATTACCGAACGCGTCACAATTAGACGCCGTTCGCGTGATCGTGTCCTTTACAAGGCTTCCTCTTCGGCTTCGTCGCCGTCGGGACTTGGAGTTGATTCATAATTCGGGGGAGTATCGAATTTCGGCGCGCGTTAGTGGATTACGTTTTGGTCGAGCTGAACATGAGTAAGACGACTCTGTTGCAGTTCAATGTCATCGCGGCGCGCACGTGGACGACACGAACGGCGACACTTGTCGCTGACCTCGTTGCGAAATTAACGTCGAAAACCGCACGGGCGACGGTTGGATTTTTCGAGCGAAGAGTTGCGCTCGTCGCCTTTTCGGCGGCGCGGACATTCCAGACGCTATTGTCGAATGTTGTTCGGCGCACGTCACGGACCTGGTTTAACCAGCGGAATTGAATTAGAAATCGTGTTAGGCGTGTCGCAATTGTCCCGCCGGTTTTGTTGACGTCTCGACTATCATCAGCACGAGCGAGACTGAATCGTGGACAACAAACGCCCTTGAATTTATGCTCGGAAATCGATGCGCCGAACGTGATGTCTGTCTTGGATGCGTCTTGGTCGTGTCGCGGAGGATTGCGAGCCGCCGTCGCGCGGGGGGCGGCGAACTGAACGTGTCGCTTTTTGATATGCAGGTACCGTAAGGACGCCACCGCCGCCGAGGCGCTCGCTTGATGTCGGCGACGCCGCCAGCGGAGTGTCGTGTCCGGCGTCGCGTGCTCTGAGCGCCGGGCGGCGAGGAGCAGGAGGCGGCGGAGGCGGCCGTCGGCCGGAGCGAAAGTGTCGCGGCGCAGGGGCTCGCGGCGCGGCGGCAGCGGCGGCGGCATGGTCGCCAGCCAGACCGTCGACAATGACATGTACGCGATGCACACGTCGCCCTACCACGTGCCCCACCACCACCACCATCACCACCATCTGCACGCGCACCACGGGGAGTATTACCCGGCGGGCGCGGAGCCGACGGGCGGCGCCGGCGGCGGCGGCGGCGGCGCGCCCTACTACGCCGTGCCGCCGGAGCTAGGACGCCCGCCGCACATGTGCACCGTTCACGGAGGCGATTATGGTAGGTCTCGAGTGCGCGCGGCCATCTTCGTGGGCGACAAGGTCGCGCGAACGCGTCGCGAAGCAATCGCCGCATTTTTCCAACGACATTTCGGGCGGCGCGCAAGTCGAGCGTGACGCGACGCGCGCGCCCGAGAAGTAAAAGTCGACGATTACGATTAAAAGTAAAAGCGAAGTCGCGACCGCGAGTAAAAGGCGCCTAATTAAATTTGCAAAGCAGGCGGCGACGACGCGGGAAACGCCGAGGAAGAGGAAAAGGAAAATGCGCTCTCCTACGCGCGCGCCTATTAAGTAACCAGGAAAAGAACGAAGCCGCCGCGCGAACTGCAGCGTCGGACAACAATGAACCAGAAGCGCAGTAATTAAATATCGCATGAACAGCGCTGCGACGCAACCTGCTGCGGGTCGAGGAAGTACCACACGAGTCGGCTCGGGCATAATTGAAAACGAAACGACGTTCGTTCGAATACCCGCGAGGAAGACAAAGGAATGCGAAACACATGTTGGAGCTAATTGCGCCGCAGGCAAACTACCGTCGCATTGTTGCGCGGGGGGCGCTACGCATAATCGATGTGTTTATGAACGTCGGTAAAGTAGAGCTCCGAATTTTCGAACGTCGAGCATAATTTTTTGTGTGCATTGAAGTAACTTGTATCGCGCCGATTCAGATTGAAATGTCAATGTCAGCGCGTTTTGGCCATTTTTAGAACGCATAGAATTTGTTCATGCCCTAGACTGCGCCTGCGGCGCTATATATGTTTTTCTGTTAGCGGCACCGTCCGCTGCTCCACTTTTAGAAAGTAGCAAATTTAGAAACGATGCAATGCGGACAAGCGCCCGCCGACGACCTGTCGGGGTCTCCATTGTGCGGCGCGCGTCGGGATTATAATTGTAAATCGCGTGCGAGCGCGCGCGGCACGCACTTTCATCGATGCCGCGCCGCGGTGCGCAATTAAAATTTGCACAATTTTAACGGCGGCGTCGATCGCGCGCGCGCGCGCCTACTTTTCCTTTTCGCCATTCTTCCTTCCCGCACCTGCTGCTCCTATTCTCATTCAGATCGCGGCTCGCCAGTTTACTACGTCGTAATTTATTGAAATCGCATGAAAACTTCATGCGGAACGGCGTGGGAACGTGCGCGATCGCTCGATGCTGCGCCCGCCGGAAATTGGGCCAGGTTTAATGCCGAAGCGCACCGCCGCGGCATGCATCGATCTCGATGCAGGCGCGCGGGGGCGGCGGTGTCGCATTCCTGCGGGCGCGAAGTCGTTGGTGCTATTGCCAGCGCATGCGTTCGCAACAATGTTGCCCGCAATTTGCATATATTGCGCTCGTAACGATTCTCCGCTCGTCGTCGGGCGACGCGACTGCGCACGAGCGGTCCTCTGGTGCTAACCGCGACGATGCGTGTTCGTCCAGTTTGGCTTGCAATTAGTCGTGGTGCGAAATGCGGCGTGTTTGTTTAGGGCTCAGGTTGCGACGAGGCGCGCATGCGTCGCGCGCGCCGAGCTGCGACTAATAAGCTGAAGGTTACCATCCGGCGAGGAGGACAACGGCATCGCGCGTCAAGGCCGTTCGGACGCGCGCGCCGCTCGATGATATCGCGCCGGTAGTCGAGGCGCGGCGCGCGAGGCCGAAGAGTTGTCATCCCGGTCGAGCGGCCGCGCACTTTTGCCATGCGTCATGCGCGGCTTTCGGTCCGCGCTCGCGGCCGACATGAAATATGGAATATTATGTTCTCGCGAAGGCCCACCGAACGTCGCGCAATATTTTACGGCTATCTGGTTGCTGCGATTTTTTGTTGTTGTTGTTGTTGCTTTTTTAATATCTGTCCGGCGCGCGCGAATATTTCTCGTTTGATCTCCGCGCGCGGCGCTCCTTGGGACATACGCCTATAAATACTATCATTTTGTGCCGTCCGTTCTCGCATCGCCGTCGGGGCGGCCTTTCCGAGAAGCGAGCCGAGGCTCCGGGCTTAAGTCGCGCATATATCAGCGGTCATTTCGAATTTGCGTCGGCCGCGCGCGCGCGCGCGCCCGCGTATTGTTGTTATTTGCGGACGGCGGACCGCCCGCCGCGGCGTGAATCATGCGACAAATGGGCTCGAGCCGGTCGCGCATGCGCGCATCGCCTCGCAGCGACGCGCTTTATTAACCGAGAATGCGCGGCGCGCGGAATAACAATTAGCCGACGCCGATTGCGAGTACCGTTATTATCGTTTTACAATTGAAATGCAGCGCTGGCGGGGAATGCGCGGAATCGCGGTTGCGTGCGAAACGCGGTGGTTGTGCGCGCACGTGGCTAAAGTCGACGCGTGTTTGTTTGTTTTCAGGACCGGTGACGGTGCCGATGGTGTCGACGAACTCGTCGCCGCCGATCGCCATGCCCGTCCAGGTGCCGCCCGGCCACATCGTCCAGCAGATCGTCGACGAGAGCGGCACGCTGCGGCACGTCATCCTCTCGCCGCAGCATCCCGCCCTCATGCCGCTCGCCTCGCACAATCCGCCGCATTACGTAAGTGATCTCCGATCCGAACCAGCGACGCGCCCGGAAATGACATTTTCGGTGCTCGCGATGTTGCGCACGAGCGTCGTCGCGAAGAGTCTCGTCGCGGCGTTCGCTTTTCTGCGCTCGGCGGCGATTTGCATATAGATGAATTCTGCGGCGCGGCCGCTCTTTGACTTTCCGCAGTCGGCATTCCTCGCCGTCGACGGACGGCCATTCGCCATTATGTCAATTTCAATGTCGGCGTCGTCGCGCGCGCGCAAATGAAATTTCGTCCGCGCTGCGCGCGTCCGTCGCGTGACACTTCCCAATAGCGCACGTTTGAGGTTAGGCCGCGTCGTCGACGAGCGCGCGCATCGATCCGGCCGAGCCCGACACCGCCGCGCCGAGAAAGTCAGACGTCGGGGAGGTGATTGACCAGGCGGCGCGTTATTGCCGCGAGGCACGGCGCGCGCTCGCGCGAGCGAAGAATGTTCCCATTGCCGGGCCGACTCTTCTGCTCCTTAACACACTTCGGCGCCGCGAAACGTTTCGATGCGCGCGCGGCTTTTTCTCTCTCTTTCTCTCTCGCTCTCTCGCTGCTCGCGGCCGGATTTCGACCAGGAAGAAGACGCCGGGGCATTGTTGGCGATTCGAGAGCGCCCGGCGGGAACCTCGCGGGAAAAGTCCGCTTTCGTGCGAAGGACGACGAACGCGTCGCGCGGCATTCTTCGGTCCGGCGCGACGACGAGATGAAATGCGGTCGCGATCGCGCGCGCCTTGTCATTTCGGCGTCGTTCGGCGGCGCTCTCTATCCGAGCGAAAATCTGGCGCGATGAATGCGTTTTGTTAGGTTTAATTAAGAAGGAAGTGCGCGCCGACAGCGGCGGGCGGCGTGCGGCGTCGAGGCATGAATGAAGCGGCCGGAAGCGTGGCCGTAGTGGATGATGGGAGTCCGCTGCGTCTTCGGCGCGCACATTCAGGTCGCTGCCGGAAGTTTGATCACATGCCGAGGCTTATCGTCGCGCCGCGCGCGCTTATCATTCGCGCGCTGTTCATTCATTTCGTTGGCTTCTAATTATTTGTTTATCATAACACGGCGGGACGGCGTGATTTCATGGTTGTCATATTATTTGCGCGACGGTCATTAATCATGTCCAGTTTTTTTTTTCCAAGATCTGATAGGTTCGCACACGAGCGCGAGCAGGGGACACGTTCGCGTTTGCTCAAAATTTGTATGCGAGAGATAGCGACATCCGCAATTACGTACAATTATAAAGCGTGTATATCTAAAATTACATCCTGCTGTATGCCATGCCGACCGGGTGACGCGCGCTTCGCAACATCGGTTGTTTTTTTTCTGTACAGCAAATAATGATTACGTCCTCAGCAATTACACATCGACTAATTGATTAGCCACGTAAGGCGTGCGCTTTTTTGTTCCTCTCGAAAACATGAGCACGACATTGATAGTTTGCTTATGTTCTCCTGCCAAAAAGATTAATTACAGTGATACGCATCAGTGATAAGTACGCATCCAGAGACCGAAATGTTTGGAAAATATGTCAGAACTTAAGAGAGTTTTAAGACGCACTTAAATTTTCTGCGTAAATTCCAAAAATAGGTTTCGGTTGAGGACGGAAAATCCGAATTGTGTACATTATTGCCTTGTCGATGTCATTATAGTTCGCAATTTGTCACAACAAGATTTTTCGATAAGCAATTTAAAACTTTAAAATTTCCGACATTCACCCACAACAAGAAGTCATTGGAAGAACAGAATTGTAAATTTGAATTGTAAATTTTTAGTGTTTAGTGTTGTGTGTTGTGAATTTGCTCCTTTTTTGTTTGATCGTAACTTTGTTTTTTTTAACAGTTTTTAACAGTCAAATGTAATTTTTTTAACGAAATGAATACAGAAAGCACATGTGCTAAATATCTTAAAAGCATTTTTTAAAAATTAATTATGAATTAGTTTTGTAACACAATGCTCAATGCCGGATGTTTAAAATAATCGTTTGGAATTTTTGCTGATGCAAACACGTACGGCACGCACGTGGAATTGCGATCGTGCGTCGGCAAGTTAGAATTCTCGTGACTAACTGATATGTTGAATAACAATTGAATTATCCGAAAGTGCACGGCGCAATTTTTCGTCGTTTTTCCAAGAAAGTCGCGACCGTCGCGTTGACTGAACAAATATTTGCGCCGATGCTATCGAAACGTAAACGGTAAGGTAATCTTTTTTTTTTATCGGCGGTCATTCTTTCGCACGCCATAAAAATTTGTAATCGCGCTTATTTGTTTTATGTTTTGTAACGTTTTTTTTTTTCGCGAACGACTTTATTATGGGGCCGCGTATCGATTGCCGTTCCGACGTTATCTCTGCGACGCCCGTTATCAGTTCCGCGGCGCGTGTGTTAGCAGTCGCCACGTATATTGCCAACGTCACATCGGTCGCGACCGGCGCGTTCGCGACACGCGACCGCTCAGTTTCACGGCGGCTCGTGGGCCGCGCTGTCGCTTCCGCAAACAGCTCGTCGTCGAGCATATGTTACGATACGTTTCGGCGACATGGGCGACGAGAAACGCGCGAAGGACGACGAGCAAACAGCGGAGCAATCGGCGCGCGGCGCGCAAACGACGATCACGATCACGTACAAGCGCGCCAGTCCGATGAGCGTCGCGGTAATTTGGTCGTCGCGACGTGGACGATCGCTGATTGGGACCGTTTGTTTTCAGGGCGCCGGACCGCCGAACGGCACCAACCATCCACCGCAATCTTTCCACTACAGCATGCAGCCGAACTTCGCCTCGCACCACCACCCGCACTTCCATTCGAACATGCCGCCCGGCGGCGGTGGCGGCGGCGCCCCCCATCCCATGCACCAGCCGCTCTCGGCGGCGGGGCACTCGCCGCCGCCGCCGCCGTTCTGCAAGGACGAGCGGTCGCAGCGGCAGTACATAAAGCTGAAGAAGAAGCACCTGGAGAAGCAGGCGAAGAGCGTGGACAGCATCGGCGGCCGGAAGGAGTTGGTCAACGGCATCAAGCGCGTCAAGGACAAGGGCATGAACAGCGTCGGCACGTCGGAGGACGGCGAGGAGAGCAGCAGTCTGCAGGACGACGACGATTCCGCGCACATCACCGACGTCCTATCGTCCGTGGAGGCACCCAAGGTACGTGCGACGGCCGGCAGCGCGCGCGTCCCTGACGTCGGACGTCGGTTTCAGGTGTCCGAATTGACCTCGAGGAGTGCCTTGCTGCAATGGGCGGCGCCGCGCCGACTCTCCGAAGCGTCCAGCAACGACAGCCACGAGCTGGACATACCCGAAAACGATCTGCGCTACGAAGTGCTGCTCAGCGACAAGAGCAAGGAGATGAAGTACAAGTCCATCTACAGCGGCACGTCGCTCTCGTGCCGCATCGAAGATCTGCGCCCCGGGCTGGAGTACTCCGTCTGTCTGCAGGTGCACTTCGACGAGCTGCAGGGCTCCGCGTCCGATCCGCTCAAGTTCACGACGCCCGCGTGCGAGCCGGACGCGCCCGCGCCGCCCAAGCTCATCTCGCGCACGAAGAACGCGCTCCAGTTGCGCTGGAACGCGACCGCGGCGAACGGCTCGCCGATCGCGCACTACATCTTGGAGTACGACAAGGGCAAGGGCGGCGAGTTCGCCGAGCTGCACAAGTCTCGCAGCAATCAGTATTCGCTGCAAAAACTCACCGCCGCCACGGCGTACAAGTTCCGGCTGTCGGCCGTGAACGACGTCGGCCGGAGTCAGTGCAGCGACGTCGTCGTCTACGAGACGTCCGAGAACGCGCCCACGCAACCGGCGCCGCCGCAACTCGATCGCGCCGATATCAGCGCGCTGCATCTCTCGTGGGTGCGACGCCCGACGGACGACCAGTTCATCCTGGCCATGAACACCCCCGACTACGGCTACATACCCGTCTACAACGGCCCGGAGACGAAGCACTCCTCTGTCAGTCTGAAACAATTTACTAGTTACACATTCAAGTGAGTCCGCTGTGAAGCGCTTTGTGTCGCGGAGCGATGTCGAAACTGTTGTTCGTTGTTTTGCGCAGGTTGCGGACGAAAAACGACGGCGGTCTTTCCGATTGGTCCGAAGAGGTGGTCTTCCAGACGCTGCCGGACAGGCCGGGGAAGCCTTCCAAGCCGGTGGTGAAGGGCAAGATTCACGCGCGTTCCTTCAGGTTGAAGTGGGAGCCGCCCGCCGACACGGGCGGCCCGCCGGTGACCAAGTACATCCTCGAGCATTGCTCGGGAGGCGGCTACCTGATGTCTTACAGCGGCGTCGACCCGGAGGCGATCTGTGATAATCTAACGCCCGGCACCACTTACCAGCTGCGCGTGTGCTGCGAGAGTTTGGGAGGGCGCAGTAACTACTCGGATCTGTGCACGGTGACGACGGACGCCATTTGTCCCGGAAGGTGTCCACCCGTTCGTCTGGTTGGTAAGGCTCGCGCGAACGGCATCACGCTGCGCATGATCGAACCCGATTACAACGGCGGCGCGCCCGTGCTGGAGTACGAAGTGGAAATGGTCGCGGTCGACGATTGCAAGTCCGTCGTGCACAAGAGCAAAGAGGCGGAGTGCAACGTCGAGGGTCTGTCTCCCGGCTGTCGGTACGTATTCACGGTGCGCGCTATCAACAGGGTCGGCGCCGGCGAATGGTCCGAGGAAACCGCCCTGACGAGCGGCGCGGCGCCGCCCGAGGCGTGCGCGCAGGTGGCGGCCACGTGCCGGTCGCCGACGCACGTCTTCGTCGAGTGGTGCGCGCCAGCCGACAACGGCGCGCCGATCGCCGAATACCGTCTGGAGATGAGCGCGCACGGCACCGCCGACGAGCAGTTCGCGACCGTCTACCAGGGCGACTGCGCGTGCTTCGACGCGAAGAACCTCGCGCCCTTCACGACGTACTACTTCCGCGTGCGCGCGGCGAACTCGGCCGGTTACGGGTGCTTCTCGCCCGTCGCGGCGACGATCACGCCGGCCGCGCCGCCCGCGCAGATACAAAGCGTGCGACAGACGACGACGCCGACGTCGATCGGCCTGGCGTGGCCGGAACCCGCCGCCAACGGCGCCCCCATCACCGCTTACATCGTCGAGGTGGCCGACCGCGTGATTCACGTCGCCGACGCGGTCAACAAATACGTGATCGAGGAGCTGCAGCCGGAGACGGCGTACAAGATCAAAATTCGCGCCGTGAACGCCGAGGGCGCGGGTCCGCAGTCGCCGACGCTGCGGGTGCTGACGGCGAAGCTGCCGCCGGCGCCGCCCAAACTCGAATGCATCGGCGTCGGCCACAACTGCCTGAAGCTGAAGTGGGGCGAGGGCAAGAATCCGGAGTACACCATGTTCACCATCGAGATGGAGAGTCCGCGCGCGCACGACTACCAGGTGGTATTCAAGGGCACGGCGTTCACATACAAGGTGAACAAGCTGCAGGAAGCGACGACGTACAAGTTCCGAATTTTCGCGAGCAACGACGCCGGAGACGGCGACTACTCGGAGGAGCACGAGTTCGTCACGAATCTGTCGCCGCCGGCGGCGGTGAAAGCGCCGCGAGTCGTCGAGGTCGATCAGAAGGGATGCACCGTCGAGTGGATGCCGTCGCGCAACGCCAATCCCGATCCGATCGAATATTGTGTGCAATTAGCAAGGCTCAAAGATCAACAATTTAAAGAGGTATTTCGTGCGCAACGGCAGCGAACGCCTTCGTGTTGAAAAGCGAATGTTTTCTAGGTGTACAAGGGTCCGGAGACGAGGTGCACGTTGGAGCGTCTGGACGCCGGCTGCGAGTACACGGTGCGCGTGTGTCCGGTGCGCAAATCCTTCACGGATCTGGCGGGACCCTACTCGCCGCTCTCCAGGTTCGCGACGCCGGCGCTCGAAACGGCGCCGACGCAGCGCGCCGTCGCCCACGCCGGAGGCGGCACGCCGACGCACCATCGCCCCAAGGCGTCGACCAAAAGCCAGCTACCCGCTCTCTGGCAGCGCTACAAAGAGCCGCTCGTCATGCTGAAGTATCCCCTGCTCGCCGGCATCGCGAGCATCGTCATCGTCATCGCGCTGCTGTGGCTGTACGATGTCACCGGCTAAATAGGTGCAATTAATTCGCGTCAATGTAAACTATTAACGAAATCACACAAAACGAAACGAAAGAGTCGAACACGAATCACACGAAAACACGGAATAACCAGAGGAAGATATGGTCGTACCTGCTTAAACGAGAAAACAAAACGAAAGAACGATGTGAAACGATGTACAGCCCAAATCAAATCAACTTCTTCTTCTTATTTTTTTTATTTAATACGCTAAGGAAGTAAGCTAAGGCAAATAGGTATATATTTTGTATATGTTTTTGTTGTTTGTTCTTTATTTGATGCTGGTTATTCTCGGCCGGATGTTCGCGGGTGGACACACTTTGACAAAATCGCATTCCATTTTAATTTGCAAGGCATTTTCGACGTGCGAAACGCAACCAGACGAGATTACGACGACGCGCAGTTTCTTAAGTATTATCTTATAGTACAGGGCTTAAATTTTATCACTAATTTTTATTAAATATTGAATATATTATATATAAAGGCAGATTATATATTGATATATACATAGAGGACCAAAGCGACGCTTTTGGTATTTTTATACGTGTTTTTTCCGTACTCAGCCTGGTGCTAGTGAAATTGAAACTTGAGAGTCGATCAGGAGCGGAGCGGTCGAAGCGGGGGCGAAACGCGAGCGACGAAGCGACGATGAAACTTGAAGGGATCGTCTGTTATATACGAGTATATTTTATTTTTAATCACGATAACACGCGCGCGCCGTGGAGCGCGCGCATTGTTATTCCAGTCATCTGTATATTTATATTATACATTCATACATATTTTTATAGCAAAGTTATATTGATAGTTGTTTAAGAGTGTATTTTTTTATTGCGAGGCGGCGCTGTGCAAGAACGCGACGACGATTGCGGCGAGATAGATAATTCTTTTTTTTTTACACGTAGGCCTATGGACAGGAATTGCGGATGCATTGCGCGTTCATTTGCATTTCTCTTGTGCTCCCGAAAACGACGTAGGATGCGTTTGTGCAATAGGGAAGCGAAAAGAGCGAACGTTCGGCTTGTTTGTTATGTTCTCGTGGCGAGCTTTTCCGGGTCGCAACCGAGCGTCGACCACTCGCATTTACTATTTCCGTAACTAAACGATTCGAGGACGAGGACGTGGGACGCGAACACAACTAAACACTAAAAATCTAATGAAAGTAAAACTATTTATGTATAAATGTAAATTTATATGTATCTTTATAAGGTTGAAGGTATTATATAGGTAATTATCTCTATCGTATACACTATTTAATGAATATCGATGACTACAAATTCGTACACTTCTCGAAGGAGCGCTACACTTGAATAACGCGGAATTTTTGACGAACAAGTACGTAAACCAGAACGACGCGACGACGGACGACGACGGGAAAACGATTAATTAGTTATGGCGCACTGCGATCGAGCTGTCGAAGCATAGGGAACGGTGTTGTTCAACGATTGGCTGAAAATGGTCCTATCTAGTTTAATTTATGTAATGTGTATGATGCGCAGAGGATGCAATTCGATTTTAAATTGGCCGTTCGAATCAAAAAGAAGAAAAAAAAAACGGAGGAGCGTGTAATTAATCTCATACATTGGAATAACGTGAAAATTAGTTATAAAATCTAATCAATTACTTTAGAGACTCTTGGATTTAACCGAAACGATGGAAAAGTGAAAATGTGCATACAGATGAAATAATATATACTAATTATATTAAGCATGTTGCTTCTGGGACATGCCACAAAGATATAAATATAGATATATTATATATTATAAATAAATCAATTATATTTTATGTAAAACAATATTCGCACTTTTATTATTCAACATTGCGTTGTTATATTTCATGTTCCTTCGTTTTAGATAACTGCGGCCGTTACATGAATGTTAATGGTAAGTTTGTTGTTTGTTTGAAAAACTTTTTACAAATTGCAAGTATATTGTCTACAGATTGCGATATTCCACAACAGAGATGAGTAAATCTAATAGAAGAATTTGTTGAATTTTCGTGTTCATTTTTCGCTATTCTAAATAGTGATGAGAAAATTCAGAGAGAAAATAGATAGTAATAAGTAATGAGCATTTTTTCTGTATTAACAAGTCGGTTGTTTTTCATTAAATATAACAACAATTTAATCTATTATGTATTTTTCGCCATTGTTAACAATCTCTTGTTACCGTTTGACCAGTTTGTTTGAAGAAGTGGAGGATTCAGTTTTGTAGGTTCACGACACCTGAAGACAACCGAGGAGAAAATGTTCTTTTGTATAGTATCGTATATATTTGATGGAAATTATAGCGAAGCACGTGTTTATTTTAAACGCTCATTACTTATTAATACCAGCTCAGTATTTTTCAAGATGATCCAAGTCAGTTTTTTCTAACTTTCGATAAAGTTGAGAAGGTGCGCAACGAATTTATCGGAATAAGGGATGTTAGAAGTTGACACCTTCTCGGTTTTAAGAATATAATCTATTTTAATGAACAATAATGCACTATAGTAAGTAATCAGTTATCGCTAAAATTGCAAATGGCTGCTTTAATGACCACAAAACTATGAACCAACTCACATACGATATGATAAGTCAACATTCACCAATATAACGTACATCCAACCAAACGCCCGACCGACACGAGACTTTGTTCCGTCGCGCGCATCTCGTCGATTGTATCGCAAAGGAGATTCGAATGTCGAAGGGAGCAAGTCGAAAGAAGAGACATTTTACAAAACGCCGCTTGCCGCTGCCATCGCCGCGCGTTTTTATGCGACGCCCTGCAAGTACGTGGCTCCGCCGTTCCTGCGCGCGTCGATCGTGCCGTAGCTGTAGCTGTAGGGACCCATGGACAGGCCGTTCGCGTCCTTCCGCGGCCACGCCTGGCTCTTGTAGCTGTTGCAGGCGATCAGGCTGTTCATGCCCGGCGGGCGGCTGCGCTCGATCGAGATGCCGTTGGCCACGCTGCGGATGCTCCGTATGCTCTCCGAAATACTGATGGTGCCGGACTTGCCCTCGCCCGTGTGCATGTCGCCGTTGCCGAGCTTGTCGTCCTTCATCTCGACGTACTGCGAGCTGCGGCGCGTGCACATCAGGAACAGGCCGACGATGAAGCCGACCACCAGGTGGACGCCGACGACGAACATCGACGACGGACGGAAACCGATGCTGTCGTACAGGATGCCGCTGACGGACGGGCCGATGAAGGCGCCCAGCGCGAACGTGCTCGTCCACAGGCCGGAAATCAGGCCGAACGTTTCCAGATTGTTTGGGAAGCCATACGCACTGCAGACGATCGCATGCTGTATGAACAACCGGTGGCATCACGTCGATAAGTACTTACATGCTGGTTCGTAGGGCATCCGTGAAGGAGGCAACTAGTTGGGCGCCCATTCCGAGGCCGTGCAACACCAAACCGCAGATTGTAATGGTCATAGTGCTACAAACAAGACAGAGATTATGCCAAGAGAAGGAGAGTGTGAGAGATATTAACAATGCGCGCACTTACGTCTGCACAGGCAGGAAGGGAGCTGGTCCCACCATGCAGAAACCCACGGCGACCAACAGCGTGCCAATGATGGTCACCGTCTTGGGCGGCATGTATTTATCGCACAGCCAGCCCCAGACGGGCGCCGACAGCGCGTACGTCCCGCCGTTTATGACGAACATCAGGCCCAGAACCACCGGCGACAGTCCGAATTGCCTGAGGTGCGGTTCCAACGTCGCCTGGAGGAAGCCGATCGACATTGACGTCACGATGATGCTCGCCGCCGACAGCAGCACGCCGGGGATTTTCAGCGTGCCCCAGATGGACGCTGAAACAGTCCGGCGTTTAGACAAAAGCGTTTCGCGGTAGTCGCACGCTGCAAGCTTACATCCCGTTTCGACGTCGGTGCCTTGTTCGTGCTTGGGCAGCGTGAAGTTGGTCATGATGGCGGAGAGAAAGAGCGCCGTGCCCATGACGGCGAACGGCACGGTGTAGCCACCCATCTGGTACAGGGCGCCGCCCACCGTGGGTCCGACGATCAGTCCCAAGCCGAAAAACGTCTCCAGCGATGCCTGCGAACGTTCGCGCGTCAGTTCGACGTGATATTGACTCTTGTTGCGAGCGAGATAACAATTGTGCTATCGGCGTTTGTTTACGTTCGGGCAGCGCGGACGCGCGACAACAACCCGGATTAGACTCCGAATTTGCGTCGCACTTCGCGGAGCGTTCGTCAATCACTTACGAAAGTCGTGGCGACGTTGTCCGGAAACTCTTTGGCGATGATCGCGAAGCTGGCCGTGAGGAACGCCGCGTTGCCCATCGCTTCGACGATGCGGATGATGAAGCTCAGGGTGATGAAGGGATAGTGGCCTTCGACCTTATCCAAGAGCCTGAGATGTCGATTACAAGTAGTTCCGCGGCGTCGAGTGAAGCCTAGTGAAAAAATAAACTCACCCGAACAACATGGCGCACACGCCAGTCGTGTAAATCCCACCATTGAACAGCACTTTCGGCCCTATCCTGTTCAGATGTTGTCCGTAGAAGGGACTGACGATGAAAACGATCAGTTCGAAGATGCCGAAGACCAGACCGTATTCGGTGGCGGTTGCACCTTTCTTTTCGGCCTGAAAACATTACAACGTTGCGTCGTTTTGCCATGATCGCTTCGACGCAGATTTGCATGACGCACGCAACGAATTATACGCGCCGTGATGCAAGCCGCGTTGCCCAACGCTCGAATGCGTACATGAATTAATTACGCGCGGCGTTATAAAAGTTATCGACAAATTACGCGTTTTTTTTAGGTCAAAGTTGTCAACCGCACGACTCAAATAGAAAATAAACTCTTTTCCAGATCATGGCGCGATCGGTAATTGCGACATAACAAAAACAGATCGTTTGCACATCGGTTTTAATTGCGCTCCGGAATAAATTGTCCCGAAGTGTGTTTTTGGGCTGTCACAATGTGGCCTTTCTAGTTGGCCTTTTTTTTTATCACGTTTGTCAGTAAAACATTGAAGGTTTCACGACGATTACTCATCCTCGTGGATGATTGATACGGAGCGATTAATTGAAGTAACTTCAGCGATGGAAAACAAAATGGCGGCGATTTAAACATCGAGTACCGTAAATATCATCCGAATCTTTTCGAAATCTCCGTTGTCGGACAAAGCAAGTGAACGTGGCAAGGGAGCTACTTACCTCTTGGGGATAAAATGGCGCCTGCAGCGACACGCAAATGGCGTTGCAGAAGTCGGCGATCCCGATGACAACTAACGTCATCCATTGTCTCTTGGTGAACTTCATCCTCGTGCCGATTTATCCTCGCGCTCGGCGATTATCTGTGCGTTGCGTCGCTCCTTCGGATTGCGTCGCGCCCCGAACCCGCCGTTTTAGGTCTCTGGTCCGCCTCTCAATCACACATTAAATTAAAATCGCGAATAAAATTGGTTTTAGGTAAAATTGGCTAACGCGTCTGCGACACGCTGAGTAGAAAGTTGCTCGGCTCTTTGAGGATTAAATAGCGTTCGTAGAAGAATATCCGGTTGATCATATTGTCGCACTGCGCTTCGAAGGCATCTTTATCGTGGCGCGCACGTTTTTCGGTGATCGCTGCCGGCTGCTGGCCGCCGACGAACTGAAGATCGTCGTGTCGGACGTGCGACGGACTATGCGACGTATTATCACGTTTTTCTCGCCTTCTGCGGGCAGTGCCAGCCTAGCGCGCGTGTCAGATTTGCGATAAGAAGAATCGCTTCGTTCGCTATCGGCGGTTGATTGGCCTTTAGCGTTTCAGCGGGAAGATTTGAAAAGTTCGCGTTTTCGACGTGCGCGAGTTAACGATCAAATTTCATAACAAATTTCATAAATAAATATTTGCGTTAGATGCGTTTCCACTGGCTACGTTTTGTAGTGATCGGCATTAAACTGGCTTACTATCATAGTTCACTTAAGGCATACGCAACTGTATGCAACCAAATGTACATTATGCATAACCACCTTTAAATTCTTCCTAAAACCACACCCACGTTCAATGTAATTTTGACATAACATGAACGCATCAACGAAACAAGCGATGGTGTCGTTGGAGTATTGCAGCCCGTCGCAACCCCTCGTGCAATTAGTGACGCTTAATTTATGCAAATAGTGAGGCTCCACTGACGCGGACGACACGACGACACCAGAATAAAGTTCAAAGTTTAACGCGTTCAATAATAATACCACTCGTCGATAATGCGCGCGGTTTGCAAAGCGTCTCGTCGCCTTTTAAATTGAATTCAATAATTAATTCCGACGCAACGTGGAATGCACGAAAACGGGTGCGATTCGATAAGTGCCGAAAAAACAAATAAAACGTCTGCGTCGTGCACATTGCAGTGAAACGACCAAATATTTAATCGCGCCGACGGAATATTTATAATTTGTATTATTAAGACAATAATTCCGCGTCGTATCAGTGAATATTCACGATGAACTTGACGCGAAGAGGAAAAATTATTGAATACTCCATGTTGCTTTTATTGCCCAATTAAATCCAAATAAAAAACGCATAAAACGTTAATTGCAAAAGCAACATTTTAATAACGTAGTGAAGCTTTGAACTTGAATTCGGTTGGTTGGAAAGGTCGCGGATGGTACATCACACGAACTATCCGCTTTATCGTTTTCGATTAGAATTCTTAAATTCGAAAATGATGCAAACTTGCAACGAATTTCTTACTATTAGAGTCGCGTGCTGACGCAGTGAAGTCAATTTTGATTGTACACTTGCGATCATAATTATAATAACAGCGTAGATAGCAAATATAGCCATAACAACAAAACAACGTTTGCACGTAATCGCATTATAATCGCGTTTTTTTTTTCCATATCATTTACTAATTACTAATTATTTGAAAGCGCAAATACAAACAAATTTTCCATTTACAATCTTTGTTTATCCAGTTGTAGTTTTTTTTCCAGGACAAAAAATTTGCACATTATTTATTGTTACCAAATTGTAAATTAGTTGTCTTTCTAATTAGCTTGGGAAAAATTGTTGTTAAGATTGTACGTCCATTTAACAATTAAGTAATTTAATGTTTTAAAGTTTTTAAGCTTGATATTATGTTATTTAAGGATACTTGGTTGTTATTTAGGCAAAAAGATGTTATTATCAGTCTTCTAATATCAAAATGTGTGGGCATAACCGTAGGTAATTTCTAACTGAAGATATATACAGAAATTTATGAAAGGTTTGTGGTTTTGAGTAATTTCTGTTATAAAATAGTTAGTATCAGCATCCAAATAGTAAGAATGTATTGTTCCATTGTTTTTTAAGTTGATAACTTTGCTGACTTCGCTGACATACGAACGGAAGTGCACTTCACAGTGCTACATCAAATTTATTACTTCGATAAGATCTATTTTTAGACGTAGACAACTTAAGAAAGTATTAAATCAAAGACTTGTAGCCGAACGTATTGAACGGTACAAAGTGTTCGACTGAAATAATTTGTCCAATGGGAATCTCCTCGTGGCAATAAATTATCCGAGTTGATAATTATTTATTAAACATTCTGACATAATCTTAACGATATCGCTGTGCAAACCCAAACAGCCAAGCACACATCGAGTTACAATACAAAGATGCGCGCATTATCTGTCGCTCTTATCGAGCCTTAGGGTTGTTTATGTGTCTAATTTGTAATCCTAATCGGAGCGGCGGCCTAGCCGCAAGTCGCAAATGTTCCGAATCGAAATCTAAGCGCCATGCCATTCATTATCCGCCGCCGATAAAGACTTTTCGGAGCGGAAGCGCTCGAATCTAATGATGCGTAGTAAAAGACGACTAATTTCGAGATTTGTTCATGTCAATTTGTACTAACGATTACGTTAATAAACTTATTAATCACAACATGTCGTATAGCCTTAAAGGTAACCTTAATCTCGAACGTTATCTAACCTATTAGAACTAATAAGCTTATAGCTTTATCCTAGGTTTTTGGTAGCGGGAATTATGTAGACGAAGACGTGGAGCGCACTCATTCGACTAATTAAATATTGAAATTTTGGTCGTGCGGAAAACGCTTTACGGTTTGTGGTTGGGTTCAAGCGTCCGGCAGCCATACTTTCAGAGGTATTTGCAGAAAGGCGCTGTTGAGGAACGCCTTGAAGTGCTGCGAGATGGCCTTCGCCGCCGCCGGCTTCATTTCGCGGATGATCTCGTCGGAATTGTTGTTGAGGAACTGATTGATCGCCTCGCCGATGATGTTGCCGCTGTTGACGACGTCGCGCACGCGGAAGCGCGATTTGCCGAGCTTGAAGTCCGAGACCATGCGGTCGATCTTCATGAAGCGGACGTTGTTCTTGTTCTTGACTTCCTTGCCGTAGATTCTCGTCAGTGCGTCCACGTCGACTGCGAGAAACAATCGAACATCAATGACGAAAGTGATTTCGGCGTCGCGTTTGTGAACCTACGAAAAACCGCCCAGAAGTTGCCTTTCGAACGCACCGGAAAGAGCAGCACGTTGCCGTTCACTTCGTACTTGCCGCGGATTTCGATGCGCGGCAGTTTCAGGCCCAGTTCAATGTTGTACTTCTCGACGTCAGCCCTGGAAGCAGAATATCACGTCGCAGCTTGCGGCAGGACGTAGGCGACCCAAACCGCATCGCGGCAGGTACGACAGGTACACGTTACTTGATTCTCCCGATGGTGTAGTTGCTGGCCCCAGTCACGGTGATGTTCGTGAACAGCGCACGCACCCGGAACGCGCCGTGCCCGTTTTCGATCAGCATGCGTTCGATGTGCAGGGGATCGATGCTGGGGACGTTCAGGTCCGTCAGCCCGTCGACGAGATAGGGCCGTAGGTGATTAAACGTTCCGATCAGACAGGTGTTGATTTCCGGATCGGCCTTCTTGCAGGGCAGGATGTACTCGGCTGGAAGTAGACGCAATGCACAATCAATCGGGTTGCTCGACACCAACGCAAGGCCAACCGACAAAGTGCCAACTGCTGCTTTTTAACTGATTGTGAGAGAGGTGCTAGTCTTGTAAGTCGATACGTAACTGGGCGAGTGTGGGAGCGAGAACGAGCGTTGCAATTTGCCATAATTCTAGGTAACGGCGGCG